>OZ007579.1:1026723-1101723 GCA_963931925.1 Onchidella celtica
ATTATTAGTGACTATCTCCAATCCCGCATTCACACCAGAGACCAGCTTTCGTTAACTGTCGCACGACTCACGATCGGACGAGGTTAATCTTTAATATCTTGTATATAATTATAATTAGTGTTCTCACCTGACTCTCGTAAGTTTGTTGAGAACGCTCATAGGGGAGGTATAAAGAATGACGTCATCCGTTCGTGAGTCATGCGAAAGTGAACGAAAGCGGATCTTTGGTGTGAAAGCGGGGTTGCACTCGGATGTTTGGATAAATTTAATGCCGGTCTACAGAAAAAAAAATAAATCTAAAATGACTGAATCACTATGTTAAACACAAATCTACTAGCTAAAAGACACGATCAGTGTGGGACTTTCTTCAAACAAACTATTTCTCCTGATATTTCTCCCCACCCCTCCTCCGCCTCCCCTCCCCTCCCCCCCCTCCCATAAAACTAATGATGTGCTTGTGATGTTGACAGTAAACCTGATCCGGCCAATGGGCAGACATGGCCTCAGGTATTGCTTTAATTTCCTTCATTGTCATCCTGACCCATTTTAATGATGCACGATACTCATTGATACCCTGATACCCTCAGACAGCCATTCACACACACAGACAGACAAGCACTCGCATGCAGACAAACAGACAGACAACCGACTTGAAGCCGAAAAAACCACGGTGTCCACATATTAAGCCAGCAGATCAGTCTGGCGAATATCTGCAGATGGCCTGCTTTCACCCCAACCAATCGATGGTTCCATTAACCCAGAGGCGGCAGTAGCGACAGTCAGTCTCGCCAAGCCGGGAAAAAACTGTACTCACTTCAGAAAGCTCAGGACGCCCAAATAGGAGAATGTGAGGAGCCCGGAAGGAGGGCCATGTGGGGAGGGGGGGGGGGCGTGTCCTTGTGACAGTATCGATGCATTGACCAAGTTGTACCTTATAATATCGTGTCCCGGGCGATATTTATTTGTAGTGTCAAGAAAGGAAATCTCGCAGCAAAACTTCATGACAATTTGAGAAGAGAAACTTAAAACTATCACTCCACTTGAACATTTCCACGACGCAACAAGCATGGCGAAGGGGACACCAAATCAGTGGCTACACCTTGTCCTTGTCCAGCCCTTGATCAAGCTAAACTTTACAATAATGTGATTGTTTCACAAAAGATTGAGTTTTAGGACTGTGTTGAACAAACTGATAAAACGCTGAATGACAAAGTTTGTACACCAGAGCTGTGGCAAGAACAACAAAAAAGCTAATTTTTGTCATTTTTCCTTTTTGCCTGTCAAATCAGCTGGGCTTCACAATTATAATTTGGTATCGATATCTGCAGGCTTGCCTTCGTGCAGCCTTCGTGCAAATAGTGGCACTGGTTTCTTGTTTTATTGATACGAGAATTCTCCTTGTGCAGCAGGGAGGACTGGCTGCCGTATCGCAGTGTTGACAAATTGGTTTAGTTTTTGTACTTACACATCAGGGCCAGCACGCCGCATTGTTTCCTTTCATCACTTGACATAATATCCTGCAAACTTTACCATTATGCGTCCATCTCCTTGGCGGTGTTTAGGACAGTGCTGTAATAAACGATTTTCCAGTCCGCTTTATGGGGTATTCCCTTTAATCAGAAAACTGATACAGTCCGTGTTAATCATTACAGCAATATTATTCGAGATTTGTCCTAAATCTCCACCCAAGAAAAACATAATTATTGCAAATGAACTTTGACCGTGGAAACTGACTAGTCACCGTGTACAAATTCACAAGTCTGTAGACGTCACTGGTGTCCCACAATATTTTCTTTAAGCAAGTTAATTAGAATTGACGTAAACCATCAGAGAGTTCAAGTGAAGTCAGTTCTCTATAACTGTACATCAAGAAACTGTTTTTACTTCTACTTTAGACATCTCCGTTGTCCTGTCAGTGTCTGAGCGTCTCATCCGCTCAATGTCACGTGACAGCTCAGACCGGCCGGCCGCGCTCCCTCCGTCAAACTTGCTAATGATTCCCGAGCTCGTTTTCTGTCTTCGTCCTGTCGTAACAACAGTTCTCGGCCTTGACAGCTGAATCCTGGAGACATCTTGACAATTTCTATTATTATTTTTTTTAACATAATCTATTTGTTCACGTCTTGTCACGTGTAGTCTTTGAATCTGGACCGGTCGGGGAAGAGGGGCGGGGGCACAGACTAATAAATCAACCAGACTGGAAACACAACGGGCTGTGTCGTTTTTTACGGAAGTTAATGAGATGCGGCCGTATAACCAACGTGGCCGCCGCTCGGGAAATTCTGATTCTAGTTCTATCTGCAGTAGAAATTTCTTGTTATTTGTCAAGATTGGTTGTACATGTATTGATAATGCATTAACTCGCCTATCCTTTCATTTTATTGTCTACAGCTGCCTTTTTTTTATTGTTATAAATGATGACCGTCTGGACTTTTAACGACCGCCGCATTGTAGCTATGCTGAAGCGTCGGTCGCAACCGTAAACCTAATGTGGTGGATGGTTCATGACCTTTCGCTGTTTTGTGACGACACACAATGGGCTCATCCAGTCTGTGTATTTTATTAGTCTGTGGGGGGGGGGGGTGTAGTTCAATGTCTCAGATTTGTCCTGACAAACATTTCGATCGTCTTTTGTTGGAATGGGGGAAAGAGGGGGGGGGGAGGGGGGGGGGAAGGTAAGTGTTGTCTAACTTGGTACAGTAATTTGCTAATCCTTGCCCTCATTAATCCACGCGGAATTCTTCTTACCAAGAAAATGGCACACATCTCACTAGGACTTGTCACTCTCTGTCATCATGGGATTTTGTTAGGGGACCGCAGGCTGATTACAGAGCCAAAATAAAGAAACTACTGAGTTGTGTTAACTGCTAGAGCTGGTCATGCAAACTACAATAGCATTCACCATGTCTCTTTTCCCACGTGATTGGCTGTTTCTGTTTGTGAATGACTAGAGAGAATAGCGAGGATTTGTGAGTTTTTCACGTTTGATGTCCTGGCATGAATGAAAACAAAGTTAACACGTCAATAACTAAAGATGTAGATTTGTTGTACAAGAAACCTGGGCGGGGAGATCTGGAGAAAGTTGATCTTCCTGGTCAAGTGCAGACAGGAGACAGGGAAATTGGGTCACTGGAGATGCCGTGAGTGTTTGGAGGATGAAATAATTGTTGTGTTGTCAAGGGAGAGTACACAACTTGACCTAAATGATGTTTGTTGTCTGCCCTTAGACAATTGGTCACCTGACCTGACGTGTCCCGTTGGTTGAGCTGTCGCTGTCGCTGTGGTAGGAGAAGATTGGGAGATGAGAGATTTTAGAGACAGGTTTTGGTGGTGTGTGTAGAGACAGCGACTCTCCATCCAATTTCACTTGGACCCACAATTTAAGCTTTTCTGGCAGGTTTTTTGTTTTGTACACTAGATGGGGTGCCCGGCATTACCCGGGATAAACCGGTCTTCTCATCCTTCTCTCTCCGTCTCTCTGAGCCAGACAATTTCCCACAATAATCCACAGTCTGGCTTCAGAAATCGTCTGAACGCGTGTCGAAAACTTTCTCTGTCTCTTCCTCTCCCTCTGTCTCTCCTCTCTCTCTGTCTCTTCCTCTCCCCCTGTCTCTCCTCTCTCTCTGTCTCTCCTCTCTCTCTGTCTCTTCCTCTCCCTCTGTCTCTCCTCTCTCTCTGTCTCTCTCTGTCTCTCCTCTCTCTCTGTCTCTCCTCTCTCTCTGTCTCTCCTCTCTCTCTGTCTCTTCCTCTCCCTCTGTCTCTCCTCTCTCTCTGTCTCTTCCTCTCCCTCTGTCTCTCCTCTCTCCCTGTCTCTTCCTCTCCCTCTGTCTCTCCTCTCTCTCTGTCTCTTCCTCTCCTTCTGTCTCTCCTCTCTCTCTGTCTCTCCTCTCTCTCTGTCTCTCCTCTCCCTCTGTCTCTCCTCTCTCTCTGTCTCTTCCTCTCCCTCTGTCTCTCCTCTCTGTCTCTTCCTCTCCCTCTGTCTCTCCTCTCTCTCTGTCTCTTCCTCTCCCTCTGTCTCTCCTCTCTCTCTGTCTCTCCTCTCTCTCTGTCTCTTCCTCTCCCTCTGTCTCTCCTCTCTCTCTGTCTCTTCCTCTCCCCCTGTCTCTCCTCTCTCTCTGTCTCTTCCTCTCCCTCTGTCTCTCCTCTCTCTCTGTCTCTCCTCTCTCTCTGTCTCTTCCTCTCCCTCTGTCTCTCCTCTCTCTCTGTCTCTTCCTCTCCCTCTGTCTCTCCTCTCTCTCTGTCTCGTCCTCTCCCTCTGTCTCTCCTCTCTCTCTGTCTCTTCCTCTTCCTCTCTGTCTCCTCTCTCTCTGTCTCTCCTCTCTCTCTGTCTCTCCTCTCTCTCTGTCTCTCCTCTCTCTCTCTCTCTCCTCTCTCTCTGTCTCTCCTCTCTCTCTGTCTCTTCCTCTCTCTCTGTCTCTCCTCTCTCTCTGTCTCTCCTCTCTCTCTGTCTCTTCCTCTCTCTCTGTCTCTCCTCTCTCTCTGTCTCTCCTCTCTCTCTGTCTCTCCTCTCTCTCTGTCTCTTCCTCTCTCTCTGTCTCTTCCTCTCCCTCTGTCTCTTCCTCTCTCTCTGTCTCTTCCTCTCTCTCTGTCTCTCCTCTCTCTCTGTCTCTCCTCTCTCTCTGTCTCTTCCTCTCTCTCTGTCTCTTCCTCTCTCTCTGTCTCTTCCTCTCTCTCTGTCTCTTCCTCTCTCTCTGTCTCTTCCTCTCTCTCTGTCTCTTCTTCTCTCTCTGTCTCTTCCTCTCTCTCTGTCTCTTCCTCTCCCTCTGTCTCTCCTCTCTCTCTGTCTCTTCCTCTCTCTCTGTCTCTTCCTCTCTCTCTGTCTCTTCCTCTCTCTCTGTCTCTTCCTCTCTCTCTGTCTCTTCTTCTCTCTCTGTCTCTTCCTCTCTCTCTGTCTCTTCCTCTCCCTCTGTCTCTCCTCTCTCTGTGTCTCTTCCTCTCTCTCTGTCTCTTCCTCTCTCTGTCTCTTCCTCTCTCTCTGTCTCTTCCTCTCTCTCTGTCTCTTCCTCTCTCTCTGTCTCTTCCCCTCTCTCTGTCTCTTCCTCTCTCTCTGTCTCTTCCTCTCTCTCTGTCTCTTCCTCTCTCTCTGTCTCTTCCTCTCTCTCTTTCTCTTCCTCTCTCTCTGTCTCTTCCTCTCTCTCTGTCTCCGCCCCTCCCCTCTCCCCTTTCTCTCTCTCTCTCTCTCTCGCCGTTACACTAGTGCCAAATTGTCTTTACTTGTCATGATGAAGAAATACAAGACTTATCTACCTGAAGTAATCTTAAAGTGTTTGTCTCTAGAGCTGACCACCGCCTCTACCGCACATGACGTAAGCTATCAATAACTACGAGATCACCACTGGCCATACATACGTCATAACCCTTGACCAAAGGTCAGTCCGAAGCTTTTTTGGTTGGAGGGAATTTCAGCAAACTGGTGGGGACAAGAAGTGCTAGAGATTTTAAATAAAAGATCCCTGCGGGTGGGCTTAAGCCAAGAGTTTGTCCTGCAGAAAGCTTATGAACACCATTGACCGAGAGAGACGGATCGATACTAAATCTCCAGTAACACAACTATTTTCAGCAAGTGACCGTCCTGCACAAGTGTGACATCAGGTGATGAGCGTGTCATTCATTCATTTAGTTTTGTGTTAGTACCAGTTGACTGGTTTGGGCAAGGCCGGCTGAACTTCATAGTCAACACAACAGAGGTTTACCACAGAAAGAATACCATCAAACCTTTAAAAACAAAGGAAGACAGAAAGAAAAACACAAGAAAAATAAACGCCTGTTCCTCAGTTATTCCATCAGTCAATTGTCTGTTGTTGTATAGTTACATAAACAGTGTCGGCTCCTTTGGTATTTTTTGCTATCTAAGACATGGACTTGGACTGTAAACCTCCAAAAATGGAAGCAAATAATTTAACAAGAAAAATATTTGGATTTGAGAGTAAGGTAAGTTGGGAGTTTTGATTTTTAGGGGTTCAGGTTGGGGGTGGGGCGGGGGGCGGGGGAGGGGGGGGTGAAGGTTATGTCAGGGGACAACAGAAATCTATAAATACCCGTGTCTGACAGTGAATGGGTTCAATTCTCTGGCGTCTCCTGAAGAATGCTTTTTGTGTGTCAATCATCCTTTTTTTGAGTCGATGCTGTCAAAGGTTTAATATATTAGTTGATAGGCGTGAGGACTGCATAACTGAGAGGGTCAGAGAGAGAGAGAGAGAGAGAGAGAGGAGAGAGAGAGAGAGAGAGAGAGAGAGAGAGAGAGAGAGAGAGAGAGAGAGAGAGAGAGAGAGAGAGGAGAGAGAGAGAGGAGAGAGAGAGAGAAGAGAGAGAGAGAGAGAGAGAGAGGAGAGAGAGAGAGAGAGAGAGAAGAAAAAGAAGAAGAAAAAGGAGGTGGAAGAAGAATAACATTAAAAAAAAAAGAAACTTAGATTTGACTGGGTCATTAATCTGAGCCAAGTAAGTGTGAAATGCCCTGGGCCATGATTTACCCAGACTGAACCAGAGATAATGAATGATGGAGCTTTTTTTTTCTTCTTATTAATATTTTACTGTGGTCAGTGGTCCAGCCTGGCTATACAGACATTCTTTACCCCTCCTTCCCCCCCTCTGTCCTACCCGTCACCCGGGGGTTCCCCAGTCTCGTGTGTTCAGACTGGCAAAGATTGACTTAAAGTTGTCAGAGTTACCACTATAATAGCCCTGAGCAAACGGCAGCTCCAGACATCAGCCCCACCCCCCTCCCCCCAACTCCCACACCCACCCCCGCCCTCCCCTTTCTACTGAGGGGACAACCATGAAGGGTAAGTTAGTTGTGGGAAGGGGAGGGTGAGGACGTACATGTTCCAGCCATGGAAATGAACTAACATGTCTGACTTTATTTATATTTTTCACTCCAGATTAAGTTATTGGGTTATAAACAAGTCCCAGTTCTAACGAAACAGTCAAATAGTTCTTGCCAAACGCATCTGAAAAATCTACAAATTCATGGATGGTCCAGTAAGTTTGAATGAATGTACGCCCGTACAGAGAGAGGTTGAGGCAGGGAGATTCCTCGAAACACAAGACCTCAAACTTTATTTATGCCTCCCCCCTCCCCCCATCTCTCTCTCTCTAGCTCAGCCCAGTCAATTAGGGATACTTATAACTTTGACGTCATTTGGGCAGGGGCAGGAGATGCTTCAAGTTACAGAGAAAGGAAAATCAATATCTTCTCACAAAAACATCACAAATGTTGTACGGATCGACTGAGATGCAATGATTACACCCCCCCCCCAAAAACAACCACAACAACAACAACAACAACAACAAAAGCATTTCCGCTGACTTGACACTTAATGTTTTAAATGTCTTGTTCTCCTCTGAGATTCTCCTGAGTTGTGATACAATCATGTATGAGTTTTCAAGCTGTCAGACCCAGATGTGGCAGTCCAGCTCTCATCCCAGCCACTGACAGTCTGAAAGTTCATAGTTCTCTCTGCACTGATTCCATCCACCAGCTGATGCCACTTCTCCAAGTCTCTCCACTTGACATTACAAAAACTTATTGACCATCTAACTCTGGTGGGCCAGGCTGTTTCTCTCAGTTCCTTGCTTTGATGGAACATTTGTCTTTGCCGAACCCTCGGCTAGAAAGTGGAGGAACGTTATGAAAAATTGAAGGGTATGTGGGGGAAGGCGGAGGGGGAGGGGCAATTTTATAATTCTGGTCAGTTATTTCAGAATATCATGCCATAAACCCCGGAATTTGAACTGCGGATACCTAGACCAAAATTGTTTCCCCAAGACGTCTGGGTGGAGATCAAACTTTGCTGTAACTCATTTCTGTGTTTTCTTGGGTTGTTATCTCAGACCATAAACTTCTGACTAGTTCAAATAGCTGCATGTTTATCCTCTAGAATTTTGGCAGCTTTATCCCTAAAAAGCCAGACATGTTGAGAAATCTGGTAAATTAATTGCATCCAGGTCGCAAGTGGACGGCAGAACTTTGGAGCCTGGGCATGTCTCGCTCCCCCTCGCCATTCCAGGTCTGCCTAACCTGTGATAGAAGCTTACATAAATAAATAATGGCTTTAGAAAATGGACGGCATTTACTTGTGTGCCGCTGTCCAAATAAAACAAAACCTATAAAAAGCGACGAGCAATATATAAAACATTGTTCAGACAATTTAATCAGGCAGAAGATTTCAGAATAGTTTTCATTGCCTGAGTAGACATGATGTTTTAGCTTGCAGATAGAAATAATTTATTATGTTTTCTTTGAATGCGTTTTTGTAGATGTCACAAGCAACTCTACGTTTCAGAGAAAGTACGGACATTAGACAAATGAGACTATAATGCCCAATGTTCTTTATTCATATAAAGCCGGTATTTTAATTTGATTGCACTCACTGACGCCAAAGAACATGGGCTTCAAAATTTAGTGAAAATTCTCCGTTCTCAAAATGGCGGTAGAGCATTGCATGGTTACAGTGACGTAAACAAAGCAGTGGTAGTAAAATGTTGTTTTTGTTGACGTCACACTACTTGCATTTGGCCTAATGTTTATCATCATTTGTACCGCACATGACGACAGGAAATTCCATGATGGTTCACAATCACAATTTCCATGATGTAAAATACAAAGTCTCTCCGGTGTAGAGTAATCGCTGTATAATTTAGTTGACAAGACATGGCTATCACGGTACCAACAGTTGGCATTGCAGATCTGGTAGAATCTCTTAATCGTCTGAAGTCAGTTCCTTTTAGCTAGATCTAAGTTCCAAACTGACATGGACGGGTGCCCAGCAATGACAACTTCAGATTTTGATGTAGGTCAGTACAGAAACGTTCGGTTTGTGCAGACTACAAGAATCATTCATGGAGGAGCAGTAGTGAGGTTCTGGTGACTGAAATGATGATTTGTGAACAGTTCAATGAGATGGGAAATGGAAAAATGATTAAGACATGGTAATTAACCCATGTTTTGTCTTTTTTACGATTATCTTGGTGCAGGATGCATGGTTAGCGCTGAAACAAAGGGGGGGGGGGGGCTCAAAACTCAAAAGAACACTAGAATTGTGAACTTAGTCTGAAAATATAAGATGTTTCGTGTGTGCGCCACCTGAATGAATCACTGAACACTTTCGTGAGGATTAAACACAGGAAGAAAACAGAGGAAGAGTGAGGAAAAGAACTGATGGAAGATAAGACAAAAGGAGAGAACAAACTAGCAGAGACAAAGAAGGATGAATACAGGATATGGATGACACAGGATTAAGTGATGTGAGGGAAAGGGCAGGAAACGGGAGTTCTTTTGTAGTCAGTAGTCAGGGACAAACAGGAAGTAGGAGGGGGAAACATCTGACAGAACCTCAAAGAAGAAGTTTAAAACATGGACAAGAAAAAACTGAAGAAAAAGAAGAGAATAAAAGGCCGGAGAGAAAGAAAAAAGAAAAAAGAAGGAATAAAGACAAAGACACAAAAAGAAAATTGGGAATTCAATGAGAATAAACTGAGATATGAGATGATGATTTTGCCAAAAAATTTATCCTAAAAACTTTACAATAAACACGTATTTGTATATGGCGTATGTAAGACTTCAAAACATTCATCCACATCGTAAAGAAAACATTTATTAAACAGAATCCATACAAAATTGATCAATGCAGTTTCTTCTTCCAGGATGTAATCCTTCAGCTCCCCCGGGTGACCTGGTCTGGGGCACAAAACTGCACAATAATTAGAAATTTTCTCTCTGTTTTTGGTCTGGATTTCTCCATTTTACATGTCATTGTCTCGTGTTTTGGTTTTTAGTTCCTTAAAGACGCAGGAACTATTGGGTAAAGAAATGGGTAAAAGTTCATGAAAGAAGATCAAATGTTGAGGCGGAAAGAAAAAAAATATTCTGTTCAGCTCTGTCGGTTTAAACTGAAAATGTCTCGCTCCCACTATCTATCTGTCTGTCTGTCTGTGTGTTTGTTTATCTTTTTTTCACTCTCTCATTCTGCCGCTGTCTGCCTTTTCTCTCTCAGGCGAGCATGCACTAACATGTACTCACAGATACACAGCGAGGAAGATAGAGAAATAGAGGGACAGACTGGTAAACAGACTTACCGTCACACACACACACACACACATACAGAAAGAGAGAGAGAGAGAGAAAGAGAGAGAGAGAGAGGGAGAGAGAGAGAGAGAAAGAGAGAGAGAAAGAGAGAGAGAGAGAGAGAGACAGGAGGATACTTCAACATTATAATGAAACTAGGATAAAAGCCTCTAGCATGACACGAAGAATGTGAGAATGTTCTGGTTAATCCAAGATTATACTTATAGACGCCCGTTTGTGGCGAAACACATAATCTAGAACTAGATAATTAAGATCCACCCTAGACATTCGCATCCCAATAACAGCCTTCCCAACCCCCACTCCTATACCTGAGCTAATCTATAACAATGGTTTTCTTTCTTTCTTTTGTTCTTCCTTTCTGTCTGTCTTGGCCTTTTTGTCTTTCTATCTCTTGCTTTCTCTCCTCGTGACATGATGTTTTCTGTCTTGGTGTCCCAGTGTCGGGGTCTTTTAGAACTACCCTCCCCCCCCCCCCCCCCACTCCCCCAAAGTTTTTGTTCTAAGAAAAAAAAAATAAAAGATGAAAGTTTGAATGTGAAATTTCACGTGAATGTTTATTGTGTTTGTCTAGTTGAGCGTGATTGGTCAAATCCAAGACACAGAATACCGAGATGGCTCAATTCGTCATTTTCCGTCCGTCGTCTTGCGCGCGTACCATCCATCCCAACAAAATGCAACAATTCGCATCAGATCCCTTTGTAATTGAACGAAGAATAGTGGTACCATAGAGCTCGTAAGTAGTTCTCACCATATTTATACGCGCACAAGTTTTGGACATATAGTGAAAGAAGGAATGGTCCGTCTCGGTATTCTGTGTCCCGAGTAAAATAATTATGCTGAGTTGTCTTCACTGCCCATCAGTCAAGACCGTGGCTTGCAACAATCGTCATGGAAAAAATCACGGTACCCTGACAACAGCCAAGGTTGAATCTTGTCCACACAAAGGCTGCCAGGTAGTCAGATTAATTACTGTTCTCCACTCAACCAAGCCTAGTGCGGATTTAGGAACACAGTTTGATTACACGATGTGGTGGGTGCGGGTGATATACCAGATGATGTACCCGGAATTACCCGGGATAAACCAGTGCTACCATCTGACCCACCTTTTCTCTGTCTCTCTGATCTCAAGGATTTCCCATGAAAATCCACATTATTGATAGAGATCTCATGCGCCCCAGGGCACCACGCAATGTCCAGGCAGAGAAACTGCACCAAACTGAACGCGTGTCAAAAAGAGCCCTCCACGTGCGATGTGCATCAAAGAAAGCCAAAATAAATCATTATATTTTACCATCATAAGAAACATTGTAAAAAGAGTGCCCGAAACTTGAATAGATATAATAGATCGATACACACTTGAAATATTCGTGTTATGGTTTATGAACCTGTCATTCACGCTGTTGCATTGAGCAAAAAGGGGGAAGCAAACTGCACCACAATAAAATATTAACGACATTAAAAAACAACAACAAACTAGATGAAGTACCTAGTAAACCCGGGACTATATTGTGCGTCCTCCTCCTCCTCTCTCTCTCTCTTTCTCTGATCTAGGAACTTCCCAATAATAATCTACAGCCTTGCTTCTAATCTCATGTGCGATAGGACACTACGCACCGTATTTAATATTTATTATCTCCCGTGCGGGAGCCTATCAGAGGAGTCGCAAGAAACGGTCATTGTAGTTTACATTGTTACATCAAAAAAAAAAGTGCCTGAAACTTGAATACACACAACAGATCCATACAAAAGTGACTACATGAGAATAGTTGACACTTGCCCATGATGCCACTGAAATTGTTATTTAGGTCACAGCTTGGCGCAAAATGTGACTCAAAATTGCATCACTAGGAACATTTATCCCGTCACTATTTATATTAAAAAAAAAAAAAAAGCTAAACCAATAAGATAAAAGACTCCCCCCCTCCAACCCCACCCTACCTATTTCCACAACGCCTCTCTCAGATATAGAAATCTCCACATCATGAAAATACAAATATCTAGACATGCAGGTATACCAAGTCATGCTGGCGTAAAAGTGGAAGGTGTGAAGTCTCGAGTACCACACCTACACTTCTATTCTAACAATGTCCAGCGGCTGGTTTGGTGCGCTCTAATGGTCGTGTCTTCTTCTGTCCTATCATTGCTGTCCTCTTCTGTCTATGGTCTTGCTGCTCCCTGGCACACCCCAGCACTCTTACCTTGTCTAGGTGTTTTCTCCAAACTCAGACTCAGGACTCAAATCCACAATGATCACATTTTGACATGAGCGAGATGCCAGCCAGAAAAAGTTGAAGTTTTAAATTTTTTTCCCCCTGTCTCTTTCTGTTTATTTAATTGCATATTTTAGCTTTTTCTTTTTCCCGTCCAAATTAAAACATGAAATTTCAGTGTTCTTCTGGATAAGGAATTAATTTAGCTAAAGGCGGCGGCTGCTAGTGAAGTCAGCAGGATCAAAGCCTTTTTTTCTTGTTTTCTTTGTGAACATGAACAGCTCAGAAGCTGGTCCTGTCTTAAAATAATCTTCCCCGGCTGGAAGATGGCCGGCTTCGTCATGACCAGAGCCAACAGAAAAAACTGTCAATACATTTATTGTCCCGTCCTTGAGATACAAACTTTTTTTGGTTACGTGCAATTCGCGCCCATCATTGAGATCCGATTGGAGATTTCAGATTTATTTTGTGCATTTGAGTAAATTAACGCCCTCAAGCCCAGATTGAGTGCATCAGTGCACGAGTACGCCGGTCTGGGCGTCCGAGAAGCAAGTAAACAAAGGTCACTTCTAATTTGCGTTTTCTTTCTACTGACGATAAATGATCGCGTGACCCGGCTCTAATGAAACCAAGTACATGACATTTCCAGTTGTGTGGGTAATTACAGTTTGCCCTTTCTCTCTCCTATGTTTTGTATCCAATTGCATTCCCTCTGAATCCACAGTTAAAAATGTTATCCCCAGGCATCCATTACCAGGAATTCATTCCCAAAAATCAGACAGATCTAATGAGCGACAGGACCAGGTCAGAGAATTATTGTAAAACAATCCTTTTTCCCCAGACAATTAAGTTATGTAAAATGATCTGGAGATAAAAGGCATCAAATGAAATGGTTTATTTAATTCTTTTTACAATCAAACGCTACAAAAGTCACAGTAAATACCAAAAAAAAAAAAAAGCTGCAAACGGGGACTGTAACTTTTCTAATTTGACTGACATATTTTTCGATAAATTGATCTGTCTGGGATTGGATTAATCGATCGATAAATTATAGTTTACTGACTGAATTCTGTCATCGATTACACGGTTAACTTGATGAAGAACTGACCGTCTAGCAAAGATCCTGGTCTAGAAGTTACTGGAAGTTGACAAATCAAACATGTAAAAGTGCAGTTTTTCTCTTTTTCGTTGTATTTTTGAACAGGAAACTGCAGCGCTCTGGTAACTCAAATTGGTCAGTTCTGTACTCAAATTGTATCCAGAGTCAGAAACCGGACAGGCCTTTGACTGTGTGCGCTTATGTAAGAAACTGGCGTAAACGGATATTAAATGAGAGAGAGAGAGAGAGAGAGACAGAGAGAGAGAGAGAGAGAGAGAGAGAGAGAGAGAGAGACAGAGAGAGAGAGAGAGAGACAGAGAGAGAGAGAGAGAGAGAGAGAGAGAGACAGAGAGAGAGAGAGAGAGAGAGAGAGAGAGAAAGAGAGAGTGAGTGAGAGAGTGCGAGAGAGAAAAAATGGAGGGAGAAACAATAAGAGAGACAGAGAGAAGTGGGGGAGGGGGGTGGAGAACAAAAGAGCGCAGAAAACTAGGAGCTAGATGACCAGTGGTTGCTGTGACGTGGCTGATGGGGGAACTGTGGAAAGAAAACATCTCTGAAGGGACCATGAGATGGACAGAAATAGACAAGTGCGTAGTTCTATCTCAGTTAGCACGTCAGGAGAGGGCAAAAAAACCCACATCAACTAACGGAGGCAACTGTGGAGGGTGAGGCAACTGTGGTGGGTGAGGCAACTGTGGAGAGAGGGCAATAGGACAGGAAGAAGATGAAGAGGTTGTCCGAGATGAAGCAATTTGTCAGGGGCCACAACTCCATTAGCAGTAAAACACTGGTATTTTGCACTTGAGTTACTGTCGTGCGGGGTCTCCCCTTGCCCCCGGGAGTTGGCGATGGGGGAGAGGGAGTATCCTCAATATATCGTGGTGGTTACTTAACGCCAGGGGCAGAACTGTGTCGTTTGAGAGAGAGGGTGAAGGGGTTGGGGGCTGGAGTTTTTCTGATTGGCTCTGGAATTGTACTCACAAGTGTCACAAGATTTTGGCCCCGTGGGGGGGGGGGCAATGGGGAGAACAGTTAAGTGGCTTGGTAACTTGTTAGTCAGATAGGTAGGTCAGTTTGCATGAACATTGTAAAATATTTATATGGTAAATATGATAGACAGACAGATAAACAAGTAGATAGATGGATAGATAGGTAGACAGATAGATAGATAGATAGATAGATAGATAGATAGATAGATAGATAGATAGATAGATAGATAGATAGATAGATAGATAGATAGATAGATAGATATAGATAGATAGATAGATAGATAGATATAGATAGATAGATAGATAGGGAAATGGGGAGTTGAAGGCAGGAGCAATTAGGCAAATAAAGGGAGAGAGGGAGAGAGAGAGAGAGAGAGAGAGAAAGAGAGAGAGAGAGAAAAAGAGAGAGAGAGCGAGAGGGAGAGAGAGAGATATATACAAAATTGGACCATCAGCCGTACACTGGAAATAGATGGAGCTCACCCCACACAGGATATCCTACTCACCCCACACAGGATACAACTACTCACACCACACAGGATACACCTACTCACACCACAGAGGATACACCTACTCACCCCACACAGGATACACCTACTCACCCCACACAGGATATCCTACTCACACCACACAGGATACACCTACTCACACCACACAGGATACACCTACTCACACCACACAGGATACACCTACTCACCCCACACAGGATATCCTACTCACACCACACAGGATACATCTACTCACACCACACAGGATACACCTACTCACACCACACAGGATTCATCTACTCACACCACACAGGATACACCTACTCACACCACACAGGATACATCTACTCACACCACACAGGATACACCTACTCACACCACACAGGATACACCTACTCACACCACACAGGATACATCTACTCACCTCACACAGGATACACCTACTCACCCAACACAGGATACACCTACTCACACCACACAAGATACATCTACTCACACCACACATCATACACCTACTCACGCCACACAGGATACATCTACTCACACCACACAGGATACATCTACTCACACCACACAAGATACATCTACTCACACCACACAGGATACATCTACTCACACCACACAGGATACATCTACTCACACCACACAGGATACATCTACTCACCCCACACAGGATACATCTACTCACACCACACAGGATACAGCTACTCACCCCACACAGGATACACCTACTCACCCCACACAGGATATCCTACTCACCCCACACAGGATACAACTACTCACACCACACAGGATACACCTGCTCACACCACACAGGATAAACTTACTCACACCACACAGGATATCCTACTCACCCACACATGATACACCTACTCACATCACACAGGATACATCTACTCATCCCACACAGGATACACCTACTCACACCACACAGGATACACCTACTCACCCCACACACACAGGATACATCTACTCACCCCACACACACAGGATACACCTACTCACCCCACACACACAGGATACACCTAGTCACCCCACACACACAGGATACATCTACTCACCTCACACAGGATACATCTACTCACCCCACACAGGATACATCTACTCACCCCACACAGGATATCCTACTCACACCACACAGGATACACCTACTCACCCCACACAGGATACACCTACTCACACCACACAGGATACACCTACTCACACCACACAGGATACACCTACTCAGCCAACACACACAGGATACACATACTCACCCCACACAGGATACACCTACTCACACCACACAGGATACATCTACTCACCCCACACAGGACACATCTACTAACCCCACACAGGATACATCTACTCACCCACACAGGATACATCTACTCACCCCACACAGGATACATCTACTCACTCCACACAGGATACATCTACTCACCCCACACAGGATACATCTACTCACCCCACACAGGATACATCTACTCTCCCCACCAAGGATACACCTACTCACCCCACACAGGATACATCTACTCACCCCACACAGGATACATCTACTCACCCCACACAGGATACATCTACTCACCCCACACAGGATACACCTACTCACACCACACAGGATACATCTACTCACACCACACAGGATACATATACTCACACCACACAGGATACATCTACTCACATGACACAGGATACACCTACTCACCTCACACAGGATACATCTACTCACCCCACACAGGATACATCTACTACTCACCTCACACAGGATACACCTACTCACGCCACACCGGATACACCTACTCACCCCACACAGGATACATCTACTACTCACCCCACACAGGATACACCTACTCACCCCACACAGGATACATCTACTACTCACCCCACACAGGATACACCTACTCACACCACACAGGATACATCTACTACTCACCCCACACAGGATACACCTAGTCACACCACACAGGATACATCTACTCACACCACACAGGATACACCTACTCACCCACACAGGATACACCTACTCACCTCACACAGGATACACCTACTCACGTCACACAGGATATCCTACTCACCCCATACAGGATACATCTACTCACACCACACAGGATACACCTACTTACCCCACACAGGATACACCTACTCACACCACAGAGGATACACCTACTCACCCCACACAGGATACACCTACTCACCTCACACAGGATGCACCTATTCACCCCACACATGATACACCTAATCACCCCACACAGGATACACCTACTCACCCCACACAGGATACACCTACTCACCCCACACAGGATACACCTAATCACCCCACACAGGATACACCTACTCACACCGCACAGGATACATCTACTACTCACCTCACACAGGATACACCTACTCACGACCACACAGGATATCCTACTCACCCCACACAGGATACATCTACTCACACCACACAGGATACATCTACTACTCAACTCACACAGGATACACCTACTCACACCACACATAATACACCTACTCACACCACACAGGATACATCTACTTACCCCACACAGGATACATCTACTCACAACACACAGGATACACCTACTCACACCACACAGGATACATCTACTCACCCCACACAGGATACATCTACTCACCCCACACAGGATACATCTACTAACACCACACAGGATACACCTACTCACACCACATAGGATACATCTACTCACCCCACACAGGATACATCTACTCACCCCACACAGGATACATCTACTCACATCACACAGGATACATCTACTCACCCCACACAGGATACATCTACTCACACCACACAGGATACAACTACTCACCCCACACAGGATACATCTACTCACACCACACAGGATACATCTACTCACCCCACACAGGATACATCTACTCACACCACACAGGATACACCTACTCACCTCACACAGGATACATCTACTCACCCCACACAGGATACATCTACTACTCACCTCACACAGGATACACCTACTCACGCCACACCGGATACACCTACTCACACCACACAGGGTACATCTACTACTCACCCCACACAGGATACACCTACTCACCCCACACAGGATACATCTACTACTCACCCCACACAGGATACACCTACTCACACCACACAGGATACATCTACTACTCACCCCACACAGGATACACCTAGTCACACCACACAGGATACATCTACTCACACCACACAGGATACACCTACTCACCCACACAGGATACACCTACTCACCTCACACAGGATACACCTACTCAGGTCACACAGGATATCCTACTCACCCCCCACAGGATACATCTACTCACACCACACAGGATACACCTACTTACCCCACACAGGATACACCTACTCACACCACAGAGGATACACCTACTCACCCCACACAGGATACACCTACTCACCTCACACAGGATGCACCTATTCACCCCACACATGATACACCTAATCACCCCACACAGGATACACCTACTCACCCCACACAGGATACACCTACTCACCCCACACAGGATACACCTACTCACCCCACACAGATACACCTACTCACACCGCACAGGATACATCTACTACTCACCTCACACAGGATACACCTACTCACGACCACACAGGATATCCTACTCACCCCACACAGGATACATCTACTCACACCACACAGGATACATCTACTACTCAACTCACACAGGATACACCTACTCACACCACACATAATACACCTACTCACACCACACAGGATACATCTACTTACCCCACACAGGATACATCTACTCACAACACACAGGATACACCTACTCACACCACACAGGATACATCTACTCACCCCACACAGGATACATCTACTCACCCCACACAGGATACATCTACTAACACCACACAGGATACACCTACTCACACCACATAGGATACATCTACTCACCCCACACAGGATACATCTACTCACCCCACACAGGATACACCTACTCACACCACACAGGATACAACTACTCACCCCACACAGGATACATCTACTCACACCACACAGGATACATCTACTCACCCCACACAGGATACATCTACTCTCCCCACCAAGGATACACCTACTCACCCCACACAGGATACATCTACTCACCCCACACAGGATACATCTACTCACACCACACAGGATACATCTACTCACACCACACAGGATACATCTACTCACAACACACCTACATAATTGTATCTCCCCTAGGATTGCATTGCTCACATGTTGTAAGTGACAGACGCCCATGTATCTCAGGCTGGTCACACACCCCAGTCTGTGTGTGATACACCGATAACTCGCGGAACTTCACTGATAAACGTCTCTCTCTCTGTCACTGATTGGACTCTCAATCGATCACAGCCATAGGCTAGAACCTTCCTTCATCGTATTTTTATTTTTTTTCCACATTCTCCATTCTTTCCTTCCATTTGTGGACTCTGTTCACACCCGCACCTATCTTGATTTATGTCCCTTGATTTCTCTATTTAAATGCAAATTTGTTCTGGTCTACTTTCTCCTATTGCAGTTATCTAACTTTGATACGATCTCCGACTTTCCCTGTCTCTTACAAGTACTTTTTGTCTTCTTTTTATAAATCTCATTTTCCCCCTTTCTTTCCCCAGTTGTACTGGCGAGATCTCGTGGACAAGTTCGGCAACTGAGGGAATTTGAAGGAGTTCCTGTTCTGTGGATTTCTCTCTCTGTCTCCCGCTGTACCGGTACAATCTCCCACCCAGCAAATCCAGGAAGACATTCAGGTAAACACTTTCAGTCAGTCAGGTTACACCCCCAGAACTCCCTCAGTCAATATGTAACGCTGTCATTCAAACTAGAATCATTTCAATAATTGATCAAATAAGATCCTGTATCATTTCATTCTTCTTGAACCGTTTTTGTCTTACTTTTCTTCCCGCCATCAGCCTATTCCCTCTGATGCTTGGGATTCACCTCGACTCATCTATTTATTATTTTCATTATTGTTGTTTTTTTTCATTTAATTTCCTTTCTCCCTGATCTTTTCCAATCCTTTCATTGCCAATTGTGTCTGCATTTGTCTAATCTCTTGTCTTTTTCTTTTCTTTTTTGCTGTAGTTCTTCCCTCTCTCCCGCGAGTCTATCTCAATGTTTTACTTACACTGCCCGTATCAACATCTTGCTTCACGTCAAGTGTCGCTCATTCTTTCTTTCTTTTGATAGCCAGAATGAAAGCTAGAATGTTCTGGAGAGTACAGTCAGATTGCATCTGCTGTGAGATACAGGGATAGGGTAATGGGGGAGGGGGGGGGGGTGTGACTGGGAATAATACTGAAATACAAAAGCGCAATAAGTATTATCTTATTTGACGGAGACACAGGATGAACATGTCACACGCATCCAAAACCCTGTGACAACATCCGAGATCTGAAGAAAAAAAACAAGTGATTAATTCTGGAAAAGAAAGATGGTTGTGTCCCCTTCCTACCTCTAACCTAATTTTCTCCCCTTCATATCAAGCAAAATTTGTATGGCTGGACTTTGCTCTGTTGTTGGCTCCAGGAGTGAAAGATGAGAGAGAGAGAGAGAGACACACACACACACACACACACACACACACACACACACACAGACAGAGAGAGAGACAGAGATGGAGTCAGAGAGAGAGAGAAAGAAATAAAGAGAGAGACAGAGAGAGTGAGAAAGAGAGAGAAAGAAAGAAAGAGACATAGAGAGAGAGAGACAGAGAGAGAGAGACAGACAGACAGACAGACAGACAGACAGAGATTAATATCATTTATGAAGATTAAATTTGTTATTGTTGTTATCGTTCATGTTGTTGTTAAATATTATTCTGTCGCCATCAAGAAGGAAACAATGAAATCCGTAAGTCCAACCAAATGCCCCTCTCTTCAATCTCTGTGTATTGAGACAGGAAAATCAACTATATTTTCACAAACCATTCGGTCTGACCTCAAAAGGAGACAATCAACTGCCTTAAGCTGGGTTTTCTTGTGTACAGAAACGGCAACGGCAACTGAAACGTCAAAAACACTTTAAGTTTTGACATAGGAAGAATGTTTTCATGTGCAGGGAAAGGTAGAAACTTAATGAGTTACTTACGTTTCGAGTGGAAAGTTATAGGGAATTGGCAGATGGAAAAAATGTGTTCCAGCACTGCACTAGTACTAGAACAATCCACAGATCATCAAACAGGAAATCAGAACAACGATTGATTTCCTTTTTTTTTTCTCTGAAATTTTCACACTTTGGAGAGCCAAATCTGGCATGTTTTCACAAGCAAGGAATACGGCGGAAAAATCTGGCATGACCCCATCAAACAGCCAAACTTGCCGCTAGGGAACTTTGTTTGTGATCGATTTGGTCGTTAATTATTGCAACAAATACAAAACAAAAAATAGCAAGCAGCTCTTCGGTGGCTTGAGTGTTCCAATTTGATTTCAGACCACAAGACGAAGCTGCAGCTGAAAGTTAATTATACAAAGTGCTTACTGCATGTACTCACTGAACTACATTGTCGGCCTGCGGGTAGTGCGGCTTTTTAGGTGTCCGAAAAATCAGACATCGAGTTGTGTTTGTTAAGGGGGAGGGAGAAGGAAGTAAACATGATTGATGTAATTATGCTGCCATGTTTTGGAAAAAGACCGTGTACGCTTTGAACAAATCCTTATAGGAGCCCTAACTCCTCTTGTGCCCGCCCCCATTTGTTCTCGCGGGCGAATTCTGATTTCGTGAGACTTTGTTTTGTGGGGTATCAGTAAAGGATTTTTCATAATCATCTAGTTGGTTTGTTGGATTGTGTAGATTGTAGAAAAGACTAAAAATAGCCTACATTTCTGGCACTGAGTTCTTGTGAGAACTACAACCGAGCGATAGATGTTTGTGTGCCCACATCCGTCTTGCTTTATCCTAAAAAAGATTAAAAAATTATTAGTAAAATTAAAAACAATTAATAGATTAGAGTTTATCCCTGTCACCCCCACCCCTACTGCCACCACCAAAAATTTATAGTTCATTATCAAATATATATTTAAATATTATTATAATACAATTGTGAGGTGTGAATTGTTGTGAGTTGTGAACTGCGCCTAATAGGCTGCGTTACAATTTGCTCTGAGATAGAGAGAGAAGTAGAGAGAGAGAGAGGGAGAGAGAAAGAAAGAGAGAGAGAGAGAGAGAGAGAGAGAGAGAGAGAGAGAGAGAGAGAGAGAGAGAGAGAGAGAGAGAGAGAGAGAGAGAGAGAAAGAGTGAGAGAGATGCAAATCGAGAGAACAAGACTTTCTGTAAAGCGCATAGAGCAAACTTGTTCGGATTATGCGCTATATAAATGATCTCCATTATTATTATTATTATCCTTTGCTCATTTTGTGATGATCCAAAATAAGGATTTGTCGTGCAATATGATCAGATGGATGGAAGGAGCATTATCTGTGTCTACGAACAGAAGTTAAAATGTCAGTTTACCTAGATTGGTCTTTACGGACGTTTTTCTGGAGCAGGTGAGTGAGGGTTGGGCTAAGGTGGACCGGAGGATGTGTGGGGATGTGGGTCAGACTTAAGACATCTGTCATCAGTAAGAACGTTGTTAGGGGCACGTAGTCCACTTACAAAGCCAAATAAAGAAAATACTGAGTTATGTCCATTGTTCATTGGCCTATAATGTCAAATACCACACGCCCCAAACAAGAATCTATCAGTAACAGGCCAGTAAACAATGATCAAATTCGGGGAACTCAACTTTCTTCAGTCAATCATCTGCTGAAATAGAGACACCAACCCCACTTTAATGACAAGCAAAGGCCATGCGCTGCTAGTGTAAAAATAAAAAAATGTCTTCTTTTGTATTTTCTTCATGTTGAAATGGAAACAAAAGGTGGTGAATTATGTCACTTTTGGCTTGTCCAGTATGAATCCAAAAACAACAACAAAAAATGTCTCCCCTGTAAGGTAAATAGCGCACTAAGTCCAGACTGAATTGTCCTGGTTTGAGTAGGAGATGTGAACTGTGGAGTTACATAGGACCTGGCACACTGTCGGGGCTGACACAAAACTGTCTCTCTGTCTTACTGTACCGGTCATGGCAAACATTGCCCAGAGTCAGTGGACAGAGAGAGAGAGACCTCAGCTACTCAGACAAACAGACAGACCGGCTTTCGTTTGCCAAATTCCAGTTAAGCATAAATGAATAATAATGAAAAAAAACAAACTAAACGGGCTATTTTTTGGCCCTGAAACTTTGTATGTAGCACCTGAGACTGACTGGACCAATCAGTATAACATGATTGAAGTGTGAACTTATTGATTGATGTCACGAGCAGAGTTAGGGTCTTGGGGATGTTACGACTGCTCGAGAGGCAGCTAACTCACACTCGGACACAACCACACAAGAAAAGTATTAAATAACTAGAGCGTATATATGTCAGGCCGGTCAGGCCATAGTTTACATAAATATTAATAACAAAACAAAAGACAATAGGGGTATATATTCAAACCAAAAAAACTCTAATTGATAACTTAACCAATGATATTCATGTAACTATGGAGGTACTGCAATCAATAGCAAATAGGTATATTATACGAAACTAGATATCAATTTAAAGTGACAGTTGAGTCGCCACTGGCCAGTCGCCAGGCAAACTCTCCCTAAATCATATGGGCTTGAGTGTTAGGAGAGCCCAGTATGTTCAAAGCCTACAGAAGCACTCTTCGGCTTGTAGGTAATTTAAGCAGTTGCCAAAAGACTATATTTTATGCACAATCACTATTCAATTCATCAACAATGTGCTATATTATTCCAATCATACTATGGCAATAGATCTATGATACAGGACACTCGTGGTCGAGTGCCAGCTGGGGTTTCCTTAGTCTTCCTATGAGGCTGTAGTTCTCTCTCTATCTCCGATCTCTATTATGCTTGAATAAATAAGATATAGTACCATTGGTCACGCCTACTGGTAGGCGCGAACATCAATATAGCGCAGCGTGGGCTTTCAAAGGTCAGCCCACTCAGACCTTTCTTTCTAGAGCTCAGTCAGTCCGTTAGCAAGGACTTCTTGTCTTCAAAGCACACAGTTCAGGTACTGGTCAACCGGAGATACTTCACGACACGATGCTTCTGCTCGTCTGTATTCACTAAATCTGAACGTTACACGATGTCTTATACTATCTAACTACCCAGCGTGCTAGTCCGCTGGCCCAATTAGTTCAGCTATCTCATAGGTCGAAACCTCCCACCATTTTAATTGTAGTAATACGTCTGCACTATTCTACCAGCCAGTTAACGTGCAAAAACTTGTCTAGTCATACTTAACAAAGTCAACTAGCCCCACCTTGTTTCACCCCTACTCCATTACTTATTAATCACGAACATTAAAACCGACAAGCGTGAATCTAACAGTTTAACTTTACATTTATTTACTCACCAACTATAATTCGCGAGGGCCGTTCAAGGCCAACAGCCAATTTCTCATGGCCCTGATAAAACAACAACAACTCACTCTCTGCGTGAGTTTTAACAACATCCGAATCATGACAATTGAGACGCCAAGACGGTAGCCAGAAATTTTTGTTGTGCAGCGGTGCGGCGGATGGGGAAACTCTCATAGTTTCACACATTTCTTTCTTCATCGAATTATCGTTGTACAATTATGTCCGGCTGTTCTTATCAACAGAAAATTTTGATACCATCTTCCTAAACTCCAATGTCTCTTTCTTGTCTTTCATGTGTGAGCGATTCCCATCAAAATCTTCCTTGTTCTTCACTGGGTCCCGTGATTTAATGTACAGTACACGCTGACCAGGTTTATCACGTCAATTGGTAAAAGTCCGTATATTATTATTGTCCTGTAGTCGGTAACTCAATAAAACCTGTACTAGGTCACTCGGTAAAACTCTGTACATTTGTCCCGTACTAGGTCACTCGGTAAAACTCCGTACATTTGTCCTGTACTAGGTCACTCGGTAAAACTCCGTACATTTTGTCCTGTACTAGGTCACTCGGTAAAACTCCGTACATTTGTCCTGTACTAGGTCACTCGGTAAAACTCCGTACATTTTGTCCTGTACTAGGTCACTCGGTAAAACTCCGTACATTTGTCCTGTACTAGGTCACTCGGTAAAACTCCGTACATTTGTCCTGTACTAGGTCACTCGGTAATACTCCGTACATCTGTCCTGTACACACTGAACAACAATATCTTTATGTCAATCCCAGCATTCCCGAGAATTCCACAGTACCAAAGTAACAGACAACTCAGTCCTTCCTCTCCTCAACAACACGGATAGTTTGGGTAAATATTTTTGTTGGTCTCTGTTCAATGGAAGGTTCCAGTTTGTCCGGTGGGTGGTGCCCAATCAATATGGGGAGTTCATAATCTGCCATTACATGAGATGGTCTCTTCTTCCTCAGCCTTGCTAATCCTTCAATTCATTTTCACTATGCCACCCCCTCCCTTTACACACACACACACACACACACGCACGCACACATACCTACACACAGTTATGTACTCACATTTTCGTCTTTTTTCCCCGTATAGACACACATTTTTTTTCAGTGATCTTCATCGTTTATGTCTTTTCTTGTTGGTTTTCCAAAATGTATTTAGTGAGTTTGAGTTTGAGTTTGGAGAGATCATATCCACACGATAACGCTCACATTGTGCTAGGACAAATCCAGACGATGGACAGGACATAACAATGTGATAGGACAAAAGCATACCCGACCACAGACTCTCCCACCAACACCCAGCTCGCACCTGATGAACACAAATATTTTTATTTATAGCAAACAAAGAGAACGCCGCGGAGGAGGCAAAGCCAAGAGGAGGAATCCACACAGGCAGGAGAGGCCGATAGTAGACAATTTATTTCCTGGAAAACGCTTTGCTGAGACGTGACACTGAGATGGTGAAACTAGAAAAAACCGTCAAGGCGGAATGAAGGTGTTGGCAGGGAAAATAATTATCTTAGTGCAGTGACGCTTAGAATTTTGTCGGTCAAATGACAATTTACTTTTCCTTCAATAAAGAAGAAACTGATAGTTTAGAGGAAGCGACGAGATCGTCTGTCTGACTGGCGTTTCTGCTGTACACACAGATTTCCCATAGATTTGACTGTGGGACTGACTGACTGACTGACTGACTGACTGACTGCTTGCAAATCTTGACATCTAACGATCCGTGATGAAAGGGCACAGGTTTACTGTAAATCATAGATCTTCTGTTCAGTCAGTAGAAATGTAGGTCATTACTAGACCAGGTCAAGTCAAGGACGCTGGTCTAATTTTTAATCTGTGGAGACCAAACGTTGCAAAGATGGGATAGAATGTTCAAAGACACAGAGCTCTATAGACTTGGTTTGTGTAGTGTGGATGGATGGGTGGATGGGTGGATGGATGGATGGATGGATGTGTGGATGGATGGATGGATGGGTGGATGGATGGGTGGGTGGATGGATGGATGGATGGACGGGTGGATGGGTGGGTAGCTTGCTGGCTGGCTGGATGGATGGATGGATGGATGGATGGGTGGATGGATGGATGGATGGGTGGATGGGTGGGTAGCTTGCTGGCTGGCTGCTGGCTGGCTGGATGAATGGATGGGTGGATGGATGGATGGATGGATGGATGGATGGATGGGTGGATGGATGGATGGGTGGATGGATGGATGGGTGGATGGATGGATGGATGGGTGGATGGGTGGGTAGCTTGCTGACTGGCTGGCTGGATGGATGGATGGATGGATGGATGGGTGGATGGATGGATGGATGGCTGGATGGATAGATAGATGGATGGATGGGTGGATGGATGGGTGGATAGATGGATGGATGGGTGGATGGAATATTGATAGCCGGACATTTTTGACATTAATTTTGAACCAAATATAAAAACAGTTTTTAGGGCAACTGAAAATCCTTCAGGCGTTGAGTAACTGATCTCACAGTTCGTAGAATGATTTAAGATTTTCTTCTCAAATTCCTTTGATTTCAGAGTCGCTCAATATTCAAATTTGTTCTGTCATGCGTGTGAATGACCCAGTTTCTAAGTTTAAATTTCGTCTCGAGTTGCACTTTACCCAAGCGGTGGAGCGAGAGTAATGGGGTCAAAATTAGTTTTCAGGTATAAACAGAGAAAGAACACGAGAAAGAAAAGTATGAAGAGGAATGGAAGAGGAGGAAAAAGTAAGTAAAAAATGAAGACCGAGAAAATTTCAATAAACGGAGCTGGTTGAAAAATGGCTATGACGTAAGAATTTGTCTTTCTGACCAGCCAAAGGTTTATGACAAAACTACCAGAAAGACTTACAAAGTGTCAGGTCTAAACCTCCAGCGAAAAAAAGGCGGCAAGTAATGGCTGATCTAGTGGACGGTTAGATAAATGTACGTGGTCATGGAAAGATCCGCTCATCTACCAGCTATGACACACTCCCCGAGGGCAGAGGACAGAGATGGGAACAGAAAAGATATGAAATAACGTCATCTGTTGGTTCTTCATCCTCGAGACTGTAGACTGTAGACTGCCTGGGGTGAGTGGCTGAAGAAATGATCATAATACGAGATGTGCCCTGTCCACAATCATTTTTTTCCTTTCAATCTCTGGTGGGCGATTACACACAGAGCTGACACCATACCCACACCCATACACACAGACACACACATAAACACACACACTATAACCACTACCACCATCACTACCAGGAGCACAATCATCATCATTTGTAACATCTTATCCGCCTACACATGATAAATTATGAAGGCAGACATTGAAGATTTCCCTATTCTTTCCCTCTCTTGGGAGCCGAAACGTCAATTGTAACCGGGCAGAGACGATCACGTGTGTGTTGTAAAGACAACTGAGCCACCCCGCACAGGTCAGATAAATTGGTGGGCCTTGCCCTACCTTTGTGAGGAGTTCCTTTTTCAATCCACAGCCACAAACATGGCACATGGGCTACATCCATTAGTAAATAAATGTGATTTAGGCACTTGCCCAGGGCTTGACATCTGTAATATCAGTTTTCTCAAAAAATACTTTTTCGTGAGGGGAGAGGGGAGTCTTGTCTTTCAACCAATTTTCATTTAGTTTATAGTTGTTTTTTTATGAACTTGCAATGGCGTAGACAATTTTGTATTACACATCTCTCTTGGTTCCTTCACTGGCTACGGCTGCCAAAGCTGATTTTTTTGTTTTTTTTAAATTTCCTTGGTATTTTTCTTACTGGAGTCTTTGGCCATGTGGACACTCAGGAGTTGAGATAGTCGATGTTATCTGCCCTGCAGGACGTACTCAAGATAATGGTCAGTGTAAACACAGATACCAGGGATGGCCAGAACTCACCATGGACATTGGCGGCTTCTTCTTATCTTTGTGATTTACCGTTCTCCCCCCCCCCCCCCCCATCTTGATGTCCATAACTAATGGTTATGTTAAACACAAAACTGCCTCGAATAAAACAAAATTCTGGGACATAAACAACAAAAAAATTCTCCAAGAACTGCAAATTTAAAACATTTCATTATGGTCAATATTTGATCTGATTGTTGTGTCCTTGTCCTTGTCCTGGTCCTTGTCCTTGTATTCATTTATTGACTGCATTTTGGCGGTGATGTCGTCTTTGTTTGGTCCTGTTAGATTTGGTTGATCAATAGATTGATTTCAGTATCACAGACAGAACATTTGCTTAC
Source organism: Onchidella celtica (assembly GCA_963931925.1). Classification (NCBI taxonomy): domain Eukaryota; kingdom Metazoa; phylum Mollusca; class Gastropoda; order Systellommatophora; family Onchidiidae; genus Onchidella; species Onchidella celtica. The sequence continues at coordinate 1,055,261 of OZ007579.1, forward strand.
TTTGACACGTTCGTTTGGCCGAGGAACCGAGAGTCATTCCAAAATTGCGTACAAAGTGTCAACAAAAATAAACAAACAAACAAACAAACAAATGTATTCACAAATGAACCCATTAAAGTTGTTTGCAACACTGCTGAACTGCGTTGTTATCGATGTTTGGCACAGACCGGCCATGTGTTTAAACACCAGCGACAACCGAAATAATGTACACATTTGACCTCCTTAATCTGAATTAGAAATCTTGGTGTATCTTCATTGAGATTTTATTAATAGGTATTGAAATGTGTAGATATTTTGCTTTTAGACAACCCTGGATTTTATGACACTACTATGACTGTGTTTAAAAAGTGAAAAGGAAAAATTGCAACACTTGATAATTGCAAAATAACATTCTACAATCCGACCTATTTTATATACCCTCTCACTATTTTCTCTCGTACACCTAAATCATGTTATCTGCCACATTTTTTTACTGGAGAAATTACCACTGCAGCTTCAGCATGTGTGCGGTGGTTTGACCAGTGTCAGTCTATGAGTGGACAGACACTGTCAGGTGTCAGTGACATCCGCCTGGCAAACGCGAGTTGTCATCTCTATCCCTGTCCAGCACCTCCAGCTGACTGACCTGTCACCCCGTGGTCACCACTCTCTCAGACAAATGAGCTTGACCAGCTCTGTGGCCATCACACCCAGAACTTTGTCCTTCACATGTGAACATTCCATGACATAGATTATTCATGCAAGTTTGGCAGTTCTGACGCCAAATATGGCGGCAACATGAGGAAACCTTCGACTGTACCCAGGTGTCTGAAGAGAATGAGGGTGAGAATTAATCAGTGTCAAAGTCACATTTGTGCTCTTTTTTTATCAGTGAGGTGATAGAAGGAGCGCTGCAGAGAGAAAGACACATGAAAGAAAGACAACAGTCAACAAAGCAAAATATTCATTGCGAAAGTGGATTGTTTCAGAAATTCCGAAAAACGGAAGCATAATAACTTTGTATCTATCTGTACGGAAAGCGATAGATTCGGCTCAAAGTGAAAGACATAAAGTAAAAAAAAAGAAGTAGGATAAAATTAAATCAAACAACCAACGGGAAATCGATGCTCACAACACTAAACTGACGGACTTTCACGTCCACGACAAATCTTCAACTTAAACACCAACAGCAATTAAACCTGTTTGTGAGATGTTACTGAACCCGTTCTACATCATCAGTTCTCACACAGGGACAACCATTAGCTTCTCATTCAATTTTCTCAACCCATTGTTTACTGGGGGTGGGGGTCAACACCATGTTCTCATTGTTTCTGGAAGTCATTGTTTGTTTATAATATAGAAAACCACGGGATGTTTACAGTACCATTAGTCCTGTCAGTATCAGAAATAATTATCTCTGTAATTATCCACTAAAGTATTCGTGTGATTTTTTGGGGAGGGGGGTCCGTTCACTGTTGGGGGCGGGGGTCCGTTAACCTTCTTGTTTGAAGATGTTTAGATAAAAGATGTAGGGGTCATTCCATGGAACGTGACAAGGTATCATGTGTCACTGGTCCTACATACATTTGCATGTGGTCAAGCACATTAGTTAATGTTGGTGGGGCACTGAGTGAAGATTCTTTTGTGTGTGCCTTGGAGAATGCGCGAGGTGCCTCTTTCCAGCAGCTAACCCAGAACAGTTTTGTCGGGCCAGAACCGGTGGCGTAGATTTCTTAAGTCCCGTCACTGGCCAGGTTTCGTTTAACTCCTTGGTTCACCTCTAACACTAAAACTGAAACAAAACAGTCTTCAGTGCACCAAGAGCCTTAGGAACTGCACCGCGACGTCATTCTACATGGCAGTAGTAATGTGTTGGAACAAGACGGTGGCTTCAGCTGGGAGCGGCCAACACATGCGGCTTTCTCCCAGTCAGTCTGTCTGTCATGGCCTTGAAGACTTGGGTCAATGCTGGGCTGGTCATTCTATGTGCAAATAAGATACATGTTTTATTGTCTGGAAATTTCTTCTTCAGACCAGCCTCCACTACTCCACCCCCCCCCCCGGCCTCTTTCCCGAGGAGACACACAACTGATCCATTATTCATAACTTTCTCTAGTGTTGTGAGAAATAAATGGTTGGAATGTTCTAGAATCGGCGTTTTCCATTTATTCTGTATGAATAAACAAAACAATATTCATACTCACTGCCAACAAAAAAAAATACTACAGAAAGCTCGCAATGCTCACAATTTTTTGCCGATTGCACATTTTGTCTTTTTTCATACTGTACTTTCCGCCGGACCTGCTGCACAGAGCAATTTGATTCTGTACATGTCACTGCTGAAGCCACAGTAACTTTCCAGTGTCTCTGTACAGGTCTGCGGCTGTCCAAACTGTACAATCATGTGATTGACTGATCACCAGGAAAAATCCGTAAATTGTAACAAAAATAATTTCTTTTTTCTTTTCTGAATTGTTTCATTTGTGCGACATGGAATGGATCAAAGTCAAAAGTTGGAATTTTTATCAGTCGAAAGACAAGGGAAAACCGAGCCGGTTGAGAAAATCATTCAGATTTTGATTTTATCTGTCCATCTTTTGCAGACTTTAATAGTTCACTTAAGTGGAACTATTTGTTTTCAATATTGATGACTATGAGAGATAAGACATTCATGTGGAGTCTGCAGAATAGCAACTCGGTGAGTGAATTAAACTTTTTGTAGACCTATTAGTGATGCACGTGGACGCTTTAGAATGACCCGGTTCTAATTCCCTTCCATCAACTTTTGAGAAATTAATGATTGAAATTTCACGAGCTTTCGGTGATACGACTATTTTTTTTCTTTTAAGTAATACATACAAATTACACACCAAATCTTCTTGATACTTGACACACAATGCAGAATGCCCGTAGACGTGTGTAGTAGATAACTCAGTTCAGCCAGAAAATGGAGATAGAACCTTTTCATCCTAAAGGGACGCTGTGTCTGTGTGAGACTTGGGATAACTTCGATCTTCCACTGGTCAATGGCATTGCCGTCAAATAGTTTCTTACAAGGTTTGAGTTTTGAGTTTGCCTTTAGAGAGATCGCGTCCACACGATGGCGGTCATATTGTGCTAAGAAAAAGCAAGACAATAGACAGACTTATCAGGTTGATCAGACAGAAGAATAACCCGGCATAAGCCAGGGCTTACCACTAACTCCCTTCCCCGACATCTTGATGGATTTTTGTTGTTTTTAGCTGCCGCCCACGTAATGAAGGATGACGTCATTGAGCTATCTACAGATCACTGCGCTGTTTACTGGAGAATTGGATACTTGAAAAGCTGAGAAGGAAATCCACACCCTCACTGTTTTCTGTCTAATTACTTTTCAGAACAATTATTTGTCCACAAACTGACCCCTTAAATAATCTAGATTATTCCATTACGTTTTTGATGTGTGAAAGTTTTATGATCACGCGTTTGGCCGTTTTTTTTTTCTTCAAAAAATGAGAATGTACAATGATAGCCTCTGAGATATCAAAGTGTAGTAGCAGATTACCACCATACCACCAACATCTTTTTCTCTTTCTCTCTTTCAACTCTGCCATCTCCCTCTCTCTCTCTCTCTTTCATTCTCATTCCTGTCTGTCTGTAAACCCCCTCCCCCCGTCTGTGGTCAAACTATAGAAAAAAGCACTGTTTAGGTACCAATGAATATATAATATATCTGTGCACAAAATATAAGTGTAAACTGTACCTGAGGGGTTTTTGATACTGTGCTGACTGGAGACTTGGCAAACAGGCAAGAGAATCGATTGAGGCCAGGATCATTCTTAAGATATATTTAAACATCCGTGAATTAGGATCAAATAATTACAATTCTCAGATGTCAAAATTATACCGCTCATCTCAGCAACACAGAATACGTATCACTCTTCTATCACAACCTTACCCAGCAAGAAATTCTGTCACTCCCTCTGTACAGCTCTGTACCATGTTAGACAAAGCTTCACAGTGTTGAATGTATCTAATCTGTTCAATGTTTGTATCAGCGACTGTTGATTTAAAGCTGGGATTTTTCCTATTCTTGACGTCCTTACACAGGCTCTGGCACAACAAAGTAGTTCGTTAGCTGAGGAAGGGGGGGGGGGGAGGAGGAGGGGGAACACGGGTGGGGAACACTATGCTATATTTATATGTTGCTGTATCTGCACGGGTGTTTGTTGGTGTAGAGATGGTTTACGACTGCTGTAAGCATGGATTTTGTGTGTGGTCTAGTGGAAATGTGACAGATGATGAGACGTTGATGTGGGCGTAAATAAAACTGTTTGTTTACATTGTGTGTTTGTGTTGGTGGATGTTGGTGAGTCACTGATGACGTGTAAACTTTGATCTCACCTGGGTATGAGTGAAGGAATTTTAATGCCGCCACTGCTGCAGGTTGTAATACGTTGTGTTGCAATGTTTGTGTTTTACAGTCTTAATTTTTGTTTTTTGTTTTTTTGTGGGTATGGATGGACGAGTGAACTGACATGGTAGTGGTCACTTCATTACACTTTCTATTCTGTGTGTGTGTTTGTTTGTTTTGATGTTATTATTTATTATTTGGCAGGGCGTGTTGAGGTTGTGACGTGCTAGAAGTTTGAAAATGATGTGCGTTGTCGTCGTAGTTACTGTCAAACGTCTAGAACAGTACTTATTTGAATACATTTGGTGTTCTTCAAGTTCTACGTGTAAACACATAGTGTATTTTATAGATAGATAGATAGATAGATAGATAGATAGATAGATAGATAGATAGATAGACAGATAGATAGATAGATAGATAGATAGATAGATAGATAGATAGACAGATAGATAGACAGATAGACAGACAGATAGATAGATAGATAGATAGATAGATAGATAGATAGATAGATAGATAGATAGATAGATAGATAGATAGATAGATAGATAGATAGATAGACAGATAGACAGATAGACAGATAGATAAAAGAGAGTGAGAGATAGAGAAAGAGAAAAGAGAGAGAGCAAGGGAGAGAGCACACACGCACACACACACACACAGAGTGAGAGAGAGAGAGAGAGAGTCAGAGAGAGACAGAGAGAGAGAGGGAGAGAAAGACAGTGCCAGGGAAACCTTTATGGCTACTGGTGTTGCTATTGTAATCATTACTTCTTGAAAACTGCTGACTAAATCAGAACTGCTTCGTTCTCCTTTGCAAACATCAAAAACCGTTAAGTTATAAATAGCTTTCAGTGAGACCACGTGGATGACATTCATTCCTTTTTTTTTGATCGCTCATTGTTTTGATACTTTAGATGCCTATTGTAACAGTTGATGTAAATTTCAGCACGTTATGATAGGGAGAGTCAGGTGAACTGCTACCCTTTAAAAACGAAACAGTCTCGAACTGTCGTAGAAATAAATGAAAACAGGATCCGATGAACGATTAACATTAATTTTTAATAATTGTCGATGAACGCTGGATAACTCACAACTTTTACTTACAAGGAAGGCATGCAGAATACACAGAATGACAGGATCTTGCCCACATGCAGAATAACTGTATCTTGCACACACACTCATCGCTTGCCATTCTTTATATACCCATCCAGATGGATCGTTCACGAACGGGAAATCCAGAAACTGCGGGATGCATAAAGGCCACCTAACCGCACTTAGACACGTCACAGAATTGCGTCACTCCAAGGCCAACCTAGTGTAATTACTCCGACATGAATGATATCGAACGTTCTCGATGGAACTACAATAACACAATTACGTCACACAGCGAGACATCACAGAGAAGTAAAACTAGCACACGAGGGGTCGCCGAGGGCTGTGGACAACATTGTTAGCCCGTAGGACGCTACACCTATCTGAGCTCATTCTTTTACTTAAGATCTTAACAAATATTTATAGGCATGGCTAATAATCCCTAGCGTTTCATAGAGAATTTTGTGTGAGAAAAAAAAAACAAAACATGGTTTTGCTTAACATAACATTGATTCCTAAATTTCTCATCGACTTAATTGGACAGAGAACCGACTTGACCGTTGAATACTGGACAGTTGACGACAGATCTAGCCGAGTGGCCGTTAAGAGAATATTCACTGTGTGCGCAACATGGATGAAATTGGCGGGTCATTAATTACGTTGTAAGGCGGTCTCCAGATGGAGCAAGAAATCTCTGAATTTGTTTCCTAATTGCTAGTTGTCGTTGTTTCAAACCTCAGCTCACACCGGCCCATTTCTATCAACCCACTGGAATTATTGAATATTTCCCAATGATCTGAACAAAGGCACATTTTGACCTTTAACTTTTATTCAAAATAATATTTTATCAATAACTAGGTGACGTTCCCGGCATTATCCGGGATAAACCTATGAACCCTGAGTTCTCTCTCTATGTTTCTCTCTCTTGTTCTGGAAAGCTTCCCATATTAATTCTACAGTCTTACTACAGATATCATGCGCATCAGAACACTACGCACTCATTTCTAGTAGGGAAATTGCGGGCACCGAATGGAACGCGTATTAATACATCGGTTCTGGTGCGGTGGGCTTACTACAGGGAGCCAAAACAAAGATCATTGTCTTTTACATTTTTACAAGTTTTTATTTAAAAATGCCTGAAACCTGAATCAACACAATCGGACGATACAACAGCGATTGGGCTGGATTAGTTGACACTCGGGAAAATTAACTTAATTATTGTTGAAACTGTCATTTAGGCTGTAGCCTCGAACAAAAAAAGGGTCAAAATTGCACCACAATGAATTATTCCCGCACTATTTTTTTTTTTGATAAGATAAATATATATATATATTTTTTTTTTGCTGAGAGATAGCACTGTGGGCGTTCTGCTGGTCTTTTTTATTTTTCTAATGGTGTGCGAGATCTCATCGAAACTCAATATCGTGACGTCACCATCGGATTAGTTGGTCCATCAAAACCAGCTGGTGTGTGGCCATGGCTTGAAGTTGTCACTTTTTCGGATTATTCCAGAATTCCCCCACCCTGCCCCCTCCCCACTGTCATCCATTCCCTTTCCGTCTATGATGCAGCTGGAGGTGGGGCAGGGGAAGGCGGGAAAGGCGTGGCAACAAAGCTTTTACAAAACACCCTAGCGAATACACTACTTCAATTTGGGTCCTGACCATCTTTACGAGAGAGTTCAAACCTCCAGAAAAGTTGAGAGCCGCTGAACTGACCAAAGTAGAAATCTTGTTAATGCCCAAGAGATCCGACTTTAAGTAAGCCACCGGTCTCTGTACAGGTTAACTGTCCCAAGAAATTAGTCCCACCCTCCAAAGTGAATTGCCGGCCTGAAGTAGCCCGGTGTTTATTGACACAAGTACCCTCCAGGAAAATTGGCCGGTTCCACCGGAACTGGATCCATGGGATAAAACACCCCTGGGCCGTGTGCTCGTGTGTCTGCATGGACGGAGATCCATTCCCCCCCCCCCCCCCCTCCTCCTGCTGGCCGACCAGTGGTAATTTCTTCCTGGAAGCAGAAAAGTACTCACTCTCAGAGAAAGAGGAATGCACGGAATGAATACGTCAGCGGTGTGTGAGGTTTAGAATTCGCAAACGTGAAAAGAATTATAGTTCAAGTTCAACTGAACACAAAAACGTGTTTTGACCTTTAACTGTAATCGAAAATAATAAGTTTGACAGTAATAATTGCCTGGCTTTGTTGTGACAAGGGTGAGCACATAGGTGGATAGCATTTTATTGTCTGTGTGATTAATTCAATTCAGAGAGAGAGGGGTGGGGGTGAGGGGTGAGGGGGGAAACAGGAGGGGTGTGAGAGATTGATAGAGAGAAAGAATGAGAGAGAACGTGAGTAAGGAAGAGAGAGAGAGAGAGAGAGAGAAAGAGAGAGAGTAATCGAAGTGAATATATTTATATAAGAGAGAAGGAAAAAGAGAGAGATAGTATGTGGGAGACAGAGAGTGAGAGAGAGACTGAGGAAGGAGAAAGAGAGAGAAGAGTGAGTGAGAGAGCGGGAGAGAGAGCGAGAGAGATAGAGAGAGAGAGATGGAGAGAGAGAGAGAGAGAGAGAGAGAGAGAGAGAGAAGGAAACAGAAAGGGCGAGAGGAGAGAGAGAGAGAGAAAGACAAAAGAGTGAAGAGGAGGAAAAGGAGAGAGGTAAAAAACAATGAGTACCCAGGAGGAAGACTCAGTAGATGTGACAATGACTCTCAACAACCGGCCATGTATATTTACTCTGTATTGTGTCGATTCTTGTGTGACATAGTTTTTTCCCTTTGTATCCGCAGTGCTCCATTGTGGAATCGATGCCAGTCTCCTATCACTGTCCGTATCGTATCCGCACACAATCTTTCCGATCTTTTACCGATACCCTGGAAAGAATCTTTCAGTTCGATGACACCGTACCATCTTCTAGCATTCATTTCATTTACTCTTACATCCACGGCCGATGCGTCACATTACACTAGTTTACATAATGTTAAGAAAGACACCTTAGAACCAGACAGTGCAGGGCTCCAAACCTACAGAAACCAGATGGCTGGTCTGCATGGTACTGTAGGAGTGTGTGCCAACACTTTACCCAGGCAGTTGGGCACCAGGTCGTCATGACACCCCGCAGGTGATACAGAACCGAGCAGATATGCCTGAGGTGACTAGTCAAGTTCCTACACAGGGACAAGAAAGGAAGTTCAGATATAACATGAGAAAACGTTGTGACTTCCCCGTGTACAGAATGTTGACCAGTGTCTGCCAGGATTCTCAGTGATGCCAGGCATAAGGATAACCTTGTTCATAGAAATCAGCAGAAGCTTGGGGTGGGGATGAGGGGTGGGGATGGGGGACAGAGCGCTGAGATAATAATTCCGAGAAAATATGAGGCGAATTAAAGTTGTAGTGGTCATTTCTCTTTCTTCCATCTTTCACTTCCCGCTTTGCTTTTTTGAGCACGAACTAGGCACTTCAACGTTAATCCGCCTCATATGTTCTCTGAATAATGATGGGCCTTGTGTGTATGTTACAGAGACAAACGTCAGTGAAGACACACATATGCACAAATCGAATACATACATAAACACACAATCGAGCACACGTGAAGGCAGCACCTATATCAAACCCCCCCCCCCCCAAACAACAACAACAACAACAACAACAACACAAAACAACAACAACAGCAACAACAACAACTTAGCCCCATAACCACCATCTTAGTTCACGCATTCCTGCCTGCACACACAGAATATCATACCCCCCCCCCCCCCCCCCCCACTTTTTTTTTTTGACGATATCACGTGACCTTTAACTAGAAGTTTCCTGTCTGGCCAAGCTTGCAGGTCAATGTCTGAATATCTGTCCACCCGTTCTGTGGTAATTCCAATCTGTCTGTGTGTCTGATCTTCTAGCCTCACAATCTCCAGTCTGCCTGTAAAACCGTGCGTCTTTTCTCAGCCTTGCCTGTTGGGAACACGGTGGTCTGGAGACAATGTGCTCGCCTATTATGCCGAAGGTACCGGGTTCAATTCCCGGTCGGTGCAGGCATGTTGCAGTTTTTTTTGGGGGGGAGGGGGGAATTTAGTGTCCCTGATCTTATGATAGGTAGGATCGAGCATCTAGTCTTCTCGGATAAGGACCAAAGACTGGGAAGGCCCGTGTGCACGTTGGGCACGTTAAAGAAAGCTTGGCAATTAAACGTCGAGAACACTCGATCTTGCTTGTAAAGACGTAAAACACTCGATCTTGCTTGTAAAGACGTAAAACACTCGATCCTGCTTGTAAAGACCTAAAACACACTCGATCTTGCTTGTAAAGACGTAAAACACTCGATCTTGCTTGTAAAGACCTAAAACACACTCGATCTTGCTTGTAAAGACGTAAAACACTCGATCTTGCTTGTAAAGACCTAAAACACACTCGATCTTGCTTGTAAAGACGTAAAACACTCGATCTTGCTTGTAAAGACGTAAAACACTCGATCTTGCTTGTAAAGACGTAAAACACACTCGATCTTGCTTGTAAAGACCTAAAACACACTCGATCTTGCTTGTAAAGACCTAAAACACTCGATCTTGCTTGTAAAGACCTAAAACACACTCGATCTTGCTTGTAAAGACCTAAAACACTCGATCTTGCTTGTAAAGACGTAAAACACTCGATCTTGCTTGTAAAGACGTAAAACACTCGATCTTGCTTGTAAAGACGTAAAACACACTCGATCTTGCTTGTAAAGACCTAAAAAACACTCGATCTTGCTTGTAAAGACCTAAAACACTCGATCTTGCTTGTAAAGACCTAAAACACACTCGATCTTGCTTGTAAAGACCTAAAACACTCGATCTTGCTTGTAAAGACCTAAAACACTCGATCTTGCTTGTAAAGACCTAAAACACACTCGATCTTGCTTGTAAAGACCTAAAACACTAGATCTTGCTTGTAAAGACCTAAAACACACTCGATCTTGCTTGTAAAGACCTAAAACACTAGATCTTGCTTGTAAAGACCTAAAACACTAGATCTTGCTTGTAAAGACCTAAAACACTCGATCTTGCTTGTAAAGACCTAAAACACTCGATCTTGCTTGTAAAGACCTAAAACACTAGATCTTGCTTGTAAAGACCTAAAACACTAGATCTTGCTTGTAAAGACCTAAAACACTCGATCTTGCTTGTAAAGACCTAAAACACACTCGATCTTGCTTGTAAAGACGTAAAACACTCGATCTTGCTTGTAAAGACCTAAAACACACTCGATCTTGCTTGTAAAGACGTAAAACACTCGATCTTGCTTGTAAAGACCTAAAACACACTCGATCTTGCTTGTAAAGACGTAAAACACTCGATCTTGCTTGTAAAGACGTAAAACACTCGATCTTGCTTGTAAAGACGTAAAACACACTCGATCTTGCTTGTAAAGACCTAAAACACACTCGATCTTGCTTGTAAAGACCTAAAACACTCGATCTTGCTTGTAAAGACCTAAAACACACTCGATCTTGCTTGTAAAGACCTAAAACACTCGATCTTGCTTGTAAAGACGTAAAACACTCGATCTTGCTTGTAAAGACGTAAAACACTCGATCTTGCTTGTAAAGACGTAAAACACACTCGATCTTGCTTGTAAAGACCTAAAAAACACTCGATCTTGCTTGTAAAGACCTAAAACACTAGATCTTGCTTGTAAAGACCTAAAACACTAGATCTTGCTTGTAAAGACCTAAAACACTCGATCTTGCTTGTAAAGACCTAAAACACTAGATCTTGCTTGTAAAGTCTTAAAACACTAGATCTTGCTTGTAAAGACCTAAAACACTAGATCTTGCTTGTAAAGACCTAAAACACTAGATCTTGCTTGTAAAGACCTAAAACACTAGATCTTGCTTGTAAAGACCTAAAACACTAGATCTTGCTTGTAAAGACCTAAAACACCCGATCTTGCTTGTAAAGACCTAAAACACTAGATCTTGCTTGTAAAGACCTATAACACTAGATCTTGCTTGTAAAGACCTAAAACACTAGATCTTGCTTGTAAAGACCTAAAACACTAGATCTTGCTTGTAAAGACCTAAAACACTAGATCTTGCTTGTAAAGACCTAAAACACTAGATCTTGCTTGTAAAGACCTAAAACATTAGATCTTGCTTGTAAAGACCTATAACACTAGATCTTGCTTGTAAAGACCTAAAACATTAGATCTTGCTTGTAAAGACCTAAAACACTCGATCTTGCTTGTAAAGACCTAAAACACTCGATCTTGCTTGTAAAGACCTAAAACATTCGATCTTGCTTGTAAAGACCTAAAACACTCGATCTTGCTTGTAAAGACCTAAAACACTAGATCTTGCTTGTAAAGACCTAAAACACTCGATCTTGCTTGTAAAGACCTAAAACACTCGATCTTGCTTGTAAAGACCTAAAACACTCGATCTTGCTTGTAAAGACCTAAAACACTAGATCTTGCTTGTAAAGACCTAAAACACTCGATCTTGCTTGTAAAGACCTAAAACACTCGATCTTGCCTGTAAAGACCTAAAACACTCGATCTTGCTTGTAAAGACCTAAAACACTAGATCTTGCTTGTAAAGACCTAAAACACTCGATCTTGCTTGTAAAGACCTAAAACACTAGATCTTGCTTGTAAAGACCTAAAACACTCGATCTTGCTTGTAAAGTCTTAAAACACTAGATCTTGCTTGTAAAGACCTAAAACACTCGATCTTGCTTGTAAAGACCTAAAACACTAGATCTTGCTTGTAAAGACCTAAAACACTCGATCTTGCTTGTAAAGACCTAAAACACTAGATCTTGCTTGTAAAGACCTATAACACTAGATCTTGCTTGTAAAGACCTAAAACACTAGATCTTGCTTGTAAAGACCTAAAACACTAGATCTTGCTTGTAAAGACCTAAAACACTAGATCTTGCTTGTAAAGACCTAAAACACTAGATCTTGCTTGTAAAGACCTAAAACATTAGATCTTGCTTGTAAAGACCTAAAACACTAGATCTTGCTTGTAAAGACCTAAAACATTAGATCTTGCTTGTAAAGACCTAAAACACTAGATCTTGCTTGTAAAGACCTAAAACACTCGATCTTGCTTGTAAAGACCTAAAACATTCGATCTTGCTTGTAAAGACCTAAAACACTCGATCTTGCTTGTAAAGACCTAAAACACTAGATCTTGCTTGTAAAGACCTAAAACACTCGATCTTGCTTGTAAAGACCTAAAACACTCGATCTTGCTTGTAAAGACCTAAAACACTCGATCTTGCTTGTAAAGACCTAAAACACTAGATCTTGCTTGTAAAGACCTAAAACACTCGATCTTGCTTGTAAAGACCTAAAACACTCGATCTTGCCTGTAAAGACCTAAAACACTCGATCTTGCTTGTAAAGACCTAAAACACTAGATCTTGCTTGTAAAGACCTAAAACACTAGATCTTGCTTGTAAAGACCTAAAACACTCGATCTTGCTTGTAAAGACCTAAAACACTAGATCTTGCTTGTAAAGTCTTAAAACACTAGATCTTGCTTGTAAAGACCTAAAACACTAGATCTTGCTTGTAAAGACCTAAAACACTAGATCTTGCTTGTAAAGACCTAAAACACTAGATCTTGCTTGTAAAGACCTAAAACACTAGATCTTGCTTGTAAAGACCTAAAACACTCGATCTTGCTTGTAAAGACCTAAAACACTAGATCTTGCTTGTAAAGACCTATAACACTAGATCTTGCTTGTAAAGACCTAAAACACTAGATCTTGCTTGTAAAGACCTAAAACACTAGATCTTGCTTGTAAAGACCTAAAACACTAGATCTTGCTTGTAAAGACCTAAAACACTAGATCTTGCTTGTAAAGACCTAAAACATTAGATCTTGCTTGTAAAGACCTAAAACACTAGATCTTGCTTGTAAAGACCTAAAACATTAGATCTTGCTTGTAAAGACCTAAAACACTCGATCTTGCTTGTAAAGACCTAAAACACTCGATCTTGCTTGTAAAGACCTAAAACATTCGATCTTGCTTGTAAAGACCTAAAACACTCGATCTTGCTTGTAAAGACCTAAAACACTAGATCTTGCTTGTAAAGACCTAAAACACTCGATCTTGCTTGTAAAGACCTAAAACACTCGATCTTGCTTGTAAAGACCTAAAACACTCGATCTTGCTTGTAAAGACCTAAAACACTAGATCTTGCTTGTAAAGACCTAAAACACTCGATCTTGCTTGTAAAGACGTAAAACACACTCGATCTTGCTTGTAAAGACCTAAAACACACTCGATCTTGCTTGTAAAGACGTAAAACACACTCGATCTTGCTTGTAAAGACCTAAAACACACTCGATCTTGCTTGTAAAGACGTAAAACACACTCGATATTGCTTGTAAAGACCTAAAACACTCGATCTTGCTTGTAAAGACCTAAAACACTCGATCTTGCTTGTAAAGACCTAAAACACTCGATCTTGCTTGTAAAGACCTAAAACACTCGATCTTGCTTGTAAAGACCTAAAACACTCGATCTTGCTTGTAAAGACCTAAAACACTAGATCTTGTTTGTAAAGACGTAAAACACTAGATCTTGCTTGTAAAGACGTAAAACACTAGATCTTGCTTGTAAAGACCTAAAACACTAGATCTTGCTTGTAAAGACCTAAAACACTCGATCTTGCTTGTAAAGACCTAAAACACTAGATCTTGCTTGTAAAGACCTAAAACACTAGATCTTGCTTGTAAAGACCTAAAACACTAGATCTTGCTTGTAAAGACCTAAAACACTAGATCTTGCTTGTAAAGACCTAAAACACTAGATCTTGCTTGTAAAGACCTAAAACACTAGATCTTGCTTGTAAAGACCTAAAACACTAGATCTTGCTTGTAAAGACCTAAAACACTAGAATTTGCTTGTAAAGACCTAAAACACTAGATATTGCTTGTAAAGACCTAAAACACTAGATCTTGCTTGTAAAGACCTAAAACACTAGATCTTGCTTGTAAAGACCTAAAACACTCGATCTTGCTTGTAAAGACCTAAAACACTCGATCTTGCTTGTAAAGACCTAAAACACTCGATCTTGCTTGTAAAGACCTAAAACACTCGATCTTGCTTGTAAAGACCTAAAACACTAGATCTTGCTTGTAAAGACCTAAAACACTAGATCTTGCTTGTAAAGATTTCTGACCAGCTATCAAAGTGGAAACCGCTACACACACGTGAGTGTGATTTGGCAGTATACAGTACAATAATTGCCTGGCAACCAGCAAAGCAGCCCATCCGAGACCTGGGCTTAGAAAAAAATAATTTTGCTTTCTCCTGTATCTCCAATTGTCATATTTTTACATGGTGATAATTTAATACTTCACCGGAAAGTGCTGCCAGACCACGGGGAGATAACTCCGGAAAGAGAAGCGTTTTTTTTTTAAACGTATGAATGTTAGACTATAAAACATGGCATGTAAAAGTTAAGGTTTAAATTAGAAAAATTGTCCCCGCTAATGATAATACGAATATTTACCCACAGTCCATCAACAACTACATTAAAACAATGACTTTAGGTGAAGATTGCATGTTTATAGGTTCTGTGGTAGTCTTGAAGTTCTTGGGGTGAATTTTGCACGCTTTACTGATATAGATGTTGACCTTTGCCATCATTCATATTTCTGTTAGCACTGTATCACTACGTCATAGCTGTATCACTACGCCATAGCTGTTCTGTGTTGCTAGTCTTGCCATCAACCCCTCTACTCCCACGGGGTCATGACGAAACCTACTACTTCTACCATATATGGATTACTTTTGTTGCTGTCGTACTGTGAATGACATCTTCATCACTGTCACCGCTAAATTCACAAAATTGACCACTTCCGGTTTCTCAGTGATGTCATCATCTCTATTTTTTCTACCACTATTGCCAGTAACGAGCACGTGTCTCCGTTCCTGCATGGCTCTGCAAGTTGTTTTTTTTCAAAGTGTAATTATTTTGATTCTCATTGTCTTCACGTCAGCTCAGGCGCGATGTGGAATTATTTAATTTTGCTCACACGTGACCTAACTTACAGTGTCTTAAAAACGGTCGCATCTCACACTGCGCAGGGCGTAATTTATACAAGACCCTACGCTTGAATTACTTAGCGACCTATAATAAACATTAACACGATTTCCGTTTTTTATCACGACACTGGAATGAAGACATAGCTGGATGTAATCATTTCTGTGTGAAACAAGGATACAATCAATACAGGTTCTTAACGAAAATGACATTCACGCCCGTTCCGTACGTTGCTCTGCCAACCGAATTGTTTGAGATCAGACACGAAGAGGTTTCCTTCCAAGACGCCAACTCTGAACCCCCCCCCCCCCCCCCCCATAATTTTCACAATAATTCAAAAGTTTTTCTTTCTTTTCCTTTTCATTATGTGTTTATGCATGCAGATTGTGTGTGTGTGTGTGTGTTACTGAAGTGTTGACTAGTGTGAAACAAAATGTCTATCAATGGACGGCATTGTTTGGGGCTGTTGAATTCGTTGATTGACGAGCCCAACCGAGACTTTCTATTGCTGGAATCAGTGATTACATTTAAAGCAATTTCCAGCCAAATAAAACATATTTTTTGACATTATTTTATTTTGTTGACAGAGAAGCAGCCTGTCGCCGGACGAACGTAAAACGTATCAAACCTGCTGACCATGGAAATGAAGCGTTCGGCACAAACAAACACAATAAATCTGCTGTTTTCTCTGGAACGTCTTCCTGTAACGTGATCTGTGTTGTTGAACTGAACATTTTCTTCCTGGATGATTCTCTGTCCGTATGTTTACATTTCGTGACTGCTCGTTTCTGTCTCGTTGATTCCAAAGTTGTATTATTTTGTTTCAACTCTTGAGAGCAGAGAAGTCAAAGGCCGAAAGACTTTTGTTAACGCAAGTAATTTCCTTGAAGATTTGCTGGAGTCGTGCTCTCACCAGAAATTCAGATTTTCCTCACTTACTGCAGCTCAGAGAATTTGCTACCTGTTTTTTCATCTGCATCAGTCTTAGTTCATTATGTTCATTGCTCAAAGCAAACTTTCTGTATGTCTCTTTGCCCCTTACCAGATTATCCGCTCGGTTGCCATCCCCAGCACTGTGTTTACGCCGTACAAACCTCTCTGTTTATTTACCTTTCTGTTCTCAGCGAGAAGGCATTAATTCTCCCACAAAGAGGACAGACTGACAAACAGAATGCTTTTATCACAAACAGCTGTAAAGTCAACAATGAGAAACTGGTCCAAAATTCTTTCAACGTCTTCTAAATCAGGAGTTGTGAGTTCTAAATCAGGAGTTGTGAGTTCTAAATCAGGAGTTGTGAGTTCTAAATCAGGAGTTGTGAGTTCTAAATCAGGAGTTGTGAGTTCTAAATCAGGAGTTGTGAGTTCTAAATCAGGAGTTGTGAGTTCTAAATCAGGAGTTGTGAGTTCTAAATCAGGAGTTGTGAGTTCTAAATCAGGAGTTGTGAGTTCTAAATCAGGAGTTGTGAGTTCTAAATCAGGAGTTGTGAGTTCTAAATCAGGAGTTGTGAGTTCTAAATCAGGAGTTGTGAGTTCTAAATCAGGAGTTGTGAGTTCTAAATCAGGAGTTGTGAGTTCTAAATCAGGAGTTGTGAGTTCTAAATCAGGAGTTGTGAGTTCTAAATCAGGAGTTGTGAGTTCTAAATCAGGAGTTGTGAGTTCTCTCTTAGCAATTTGATCTCTTTTTTTTCTCATCTCTACAGGTCGATAACTTTTTTTTTTTTTTTAGCTCTGGACCCAATACATAACTACATAGATACATGCAGACATAAACACATCATTAAACATCCGTGTGCAGGCAACACACACGTATACACACATACACACACACGTACACAACCACACACACAAAAAGGTGTTTTTAAGTGTACAGTGTAAAGCTACGTCTAGGTGAAGGGGAAAGTTGTACAGAAATAGCCGGTATCGTTGCAAAGAGCATACAACCTGGCCAAGTAGGCTGATGGACATTCACAACGCTCACAGAGTTGGCATGACAGCCAGATTCGGAATCTATTGATCTATCTATCTATCTATCTATCTATCTATCTATCTATCTATCTATCTATCTATCTATCTATCTATCTATCTATCTATCTATCCGAGTGTTTGTCTGACTGTACTCCGTGTACTCAGAAAGTTGTTGTCTGCACCATGTAATATTGTAATATTCCACCCCCCTCCCCCCACCCCCTCCCCCCCTCCGACCTCAGATCTCATTGATGCGTTTCTGCCCCTCTCGTTCTTCCATCTGTTCCACCCATTTCTCCTTTTGTTCTTTGCCTCTCTCTCTCTCTCTCTCTCCCACCCTTATGTTACGGGCTGTCTCACCCTCCCCCCTTCCACACACACATAGACAACAAACACCTACACAGACACCCCCACACCCCAGCGTTCCCTCACCGACTTCAGGTGAAAAGTTCACTTACTCACGGATCATTATTTATTTGTCTACGTTCCCTAGTTAAGCACAACGCGCACACCTACGGCAAGCCATTCTCGCATTTCATTGACTCAGAATCCCTCAGTTCCCCAGCCAGTTCTATGCTAGTTATGAAAAGTGAAGTAATCTTTTTACTATTATTATTTTCGACTTGTATTTGGTGGCTTGTCCACGGGAGCTTGCTACGGGTTAAACCTGATGTTTTATAGGGCTGAACGGCTGATAATTGGTGTACACGTCAGCACAATGATCTAATTATGGTAACTGGTGTCACTGTCCATAATGAGAAGGGTGAAAAAGGCCCCATTTACTGAAAGCTTGCACGGGCCTAGTACAACTTGCTCGATGGACAAAATATAGCAGGGTTAGAGAGTAGCATTTTGCAGTCGCTGTAGTGCTGTGAAGATGGTGGTATGTGTGGTATATGGGATGAAGTACCGATCGTGATGGTAGTTCCGGTAGATATTGTTTTGGTTCTTGTTGGTAGATATTGTTTTGGTTCTTGTTGCCGCTGTTGTCGTTGTCAGTGGTGGTGGTGTGGCAGGGATGGTGTTTAATTTATACTACATGTACTTGAAATGACAGCTGATGTCGTTGTCGTCGTATAATAATAATATAGCTCCTTACATTGTTATAGCTACAATCGTTAGTGTGACATTAGTAGTAGCTGAAATCGGGGCATCTGTAATCTGGACATTGTTGTAGTCGTACTGAAGTGCTGGTCGCCAATGGTCAGCCGATTCCTGCACACAAATACCAAAATTTGCCAAACTTACGTCAGGGGGATGTAAATACACTCCAGGCCAGATCAGTGAAATTTGCAGCAGTGTTGTCTCCCCGTTTCACGCATGTCCCCGTTTTCAATCAACCGACTACCAAACATTCTCCCCTAGGGTGGAAATGAGTACCGCATTCAGGGCGGCAACTGCTATTGTTTATTTGCTCTGTCTACGATACTTTTGTGGTACCGCCCACTCTCCTGGCGGTTCTCGTGCAGGTATTCTGTAGGACGAGAAACAGTTGTCAATTCTGTATTTGTGTGTGCGCCTGAAGAAAGGTCCCAGTTGTCGGTATAGCTATTTTTGAGCTAGGGGGTGAAAAGGTAGAAAAAGTGTCTAGTCGAAAATGTACATCTAGCAGAAAACACACGTTTAAGCATTTCTAAATAACATATGAAAAGGATTTTGGAATATTTTATGTTTAAATATTATTTTATTAATTATTTGTACATGTGACTCTTCAAGAAATAATATTGAAGTGATTGTTGCTAAGGGACCGTGGACTAATTATAAAGCCGTTATAGAGATAATACTGAGTAGTGTCCATTGCTCATCTATAGTTTACCGTGTAACATGCCACGGTCCCCTAAAAACAGCCAAGTCGGAAGTTTTTTGGATCTTGTTAGGAGAGCGCAGTATTTTACATAGAGAGCTAGAGCTGAGCAGTGAACACAACTCAATAGTTTCCCTATTTGCCTTTACAATAAAACTACACTCCCCCAACAATATCCAAAAAGTTTGTCATGGGAGAAAGCTGTTAAGGCTGTTTTTCTCAAAAGTTTGTTTTTGCCCCCTGTCTTACAAAATGGGTCATATCTTCAAAACTACTTAATAGCGGAGTGGGGATTCAAAAAAATCGTGCACTTTATGACAACTTTTTAAAACTTTGCATGATGTTAGGTACGAATATGACGTTTTCAAAAAACACCGCACACAAGTTAAGGGAGACCCCTAGCGGCCGTTATGCACAAAATCCAAGATGGCCGCCACTGGAAACTGAAAGGGCTATAACTCTGCTCATATTAAGGGCAGAACCTATTGTAATACCACTTTTCTAGGGTTTTTTGGGGTGAGAAATTCATTTCTGTCGTCATTTTATAGTTTCCATCTACTTTTCATATATAAATGTTATGTTTATCACCAATTACAAATATAAATGACCATTAATTAAGGATATATCAAGTGAGTTTGTGTTCTTGGGACAATTTAAAAACATCTCAGGTAATTTATTTGTATTTACAGTAATCATACATTTCACCACGCTAGTAGAGTCTACAGTTCACGTTCATACGATACACCAAACACATATTTTTGTGATAACATCATACTGGTTGGATTTATGCAAAAACAGGCGACGCATTACTCCCGTATCTAAGGTAATAAGTTCCGGGCCTGTCTCCCTGAATGGATTGACAACTTGACCTTCATTGGCCAGGTCGCACATAGCTTTGAGGTGCTTGAGGAACTTATTCTGTTCAGCAGCTGATGATTCTGGATGTTCAAGACTGTCCTTTGTGTTTGACTCAGGATTGGAAACACTCTCAAACTCACTAATGACCCTCAGCACCTCCGGTTTGGAAAGCTCGATGACTTCTTTCTCCTCTTGCTGACCGTAAAGGCCCTTTGCTCCAATGTCCTCCTTCAGAAATTTTATACTGTGCTCATGGCTCTGATCAAGCGCCATCATGGAGAACTTCTTGTCGCCTCGTTGCACAACGAACTTCCCTTCCATAAAGGCCTCATGGACAGTCGGATGGATCTGAGGAAGCCGTCCCATATCTTTCAAGAAGACTGGCGTCCATCGTGCATAGTTTGTTTGACCAAAGGTGAAAAACCATGGACAAATGTCCTCAATAGATTTGAGTGTCAATGGCCAGTCACCTGTTTGCTGACCCCGCACGAAGCGGCACTGGATAAGCATGTAGTCTCGCACTGTTGTCCAGTAGCAGATTGTTGGAGCATTGCTCATGAGTCGCTTTTCCCACATTTCGATTGATTCATGAGGTCCGTAGCCATCATGACAGTACTCGTCATATGCCTGAATTCTGAGTGTATTAAACCAGACAAGAGTGAGTTGGTATGCATAACGTGTACGCTTAACATGCTTTCCACCAAGTAGAGATGATGCGACACCAGGAGTGAAGATGTTGGCTATGGAGAACATCCGTTCCCAGCCAGATCCAGCCAGTAGTTTCCCCCCACATTCTTGTGAAGTCATTTCGATGTGCAGAAGGCCCATGAAGGACACCATTCTTGTTTGCCCGACCTCGTCAGGGTATACCCATTGGCATTTCTTCTGTTGGGCATAAAGCGGACAATCGCCTACAATCACTGGAATTTGGCCTGGGTTGATGAAATCTACTGCTTTCTTGACAACAAGCATTGCATGTTTTTGCATTGCCATCGTTGACGCCTTTTCCTCAAAGATGGGGAAGACACCGACTATGGCTCGTGGTCGGATACATTCTGCTTGCTGGCCATTGGAATAAAATCCAGAGAACGTCACTGGCATTTCTTGAAGCTTTCCATTCTTTTGAGTTGTAACGTTGTGGACGTGGTTAAGCCATGAATCATCAGGTACTCATACCCGTGGATTTTTTGCGAATGGTGGCAGAGCTGATCCATCAGGCATTGTGGAAAGAGTGATTTCTCCTGCATATTCATCAATGTATGGCACGATGGCAAAGTCTCCTGGGAGATTGACAGTGGCGTCTTCAGGAGCATGAAGTCTGAGAGGCGGAGGCGATATCCCAGTGTTTTCATGAGTGAGATGGTTTGTCAGTGAAATGGCAGTACCATGAAGCTCAGTGCGACCAGATTCATCGATATTGTCAACTGCTCCAGTAGTGAATACTCCACGCTTGATGTTTGAAGGCAAAACGACACCATCTTCAGCAAATCGCTGGGACACAGAAATAGCAAGTCCCTTCCTAACTTCCATGGCACGGTCATATGATACGGACATACCCATTCCATGAAAAGTATTTATCGTGCCTTGTTGACGAGCGCTTGCATGCAATTTTAATCCCACATAGAGAGGAAATGGTGTTTCTCTCTCCTTCATCTGGTAAAGGGTACGGGCACTGCTTGATTGCTTTGCAGCATTGCTGCATATAAGCTGAGATATAGTGCAGGCGACTCTGAATCTGGCACTGATGCTAGCCTGGTTCTCTGCTACTTTATCCTCAATAGAGCTTGAGCCTTCGAGGAGGACGTCCGGAAGGGTCAACAGAGGCTTACTGACAGGCTCACTCAGGCAACTCGGGTCAAATGATCCATTGAAATGCTTCTGTTCCTGAAGTATGTATTGACGCAGAATGAGACCGACTTCAACAATTTTCTGTGCCTCATCATCACTCACATGAATGCGAGATGCCTGCGCTAGAGCAGCACCAACTGTCTTTTTGTGAGAGATGTAAATGTCACGACCTTCTGTATAATCAGACCAATCTGGTCCGAGCTTCATTAATAAACGTTCTTTGAACCTCGTCGGACGTACGTATGATCCAATCCAGTCCGAGTCCAGTTGGACCAGACGCCGGTCGTACAGTTTCCTCAAGTCAGCTAGCTTGAAGGCAGAATTATTAAACTGCACAAATGATACAAGTTGAGCAAATACCAAGGGGTCGTATTGCTCCTTGGCATAATTTGCTTCTGCATTTGATGATTTGTTCACAGCTGCACGGGCCTCGTTCTTCAGCTTTGTGTAACAGGATATGTGATAATATACATCTCCAGCCTCTGCATCAATTGCAGTGTTCAAGCGTGCATGGACAACCCAGTTATTGGACTCAACAGCCCATTTACACAGATTCTGACTACAGTTTTGACTACTTGCTCTGTGGATTGGCTCATCACTGTCTTTTTGAAACATTTCACAGCGGACACACTGAATGTTTTTTCCGATCTAGGGACGCACTAAAACTAGTACGAGTTTTTTTGGGACTGAAGGCAACGTCATCTGAGTCTTCTCTTGAACGCTTCTCTACTGCTCGCTGAAGGTTATGTGAACGGAAGTGTCCTCGACACCCATTGTGATATTTCGCTTCATTTTTCAGCATTGTGGAGGCGATCCCCGAACCATCATCTAAGCACTGCAAACTGACCCCAAGAGGTAAAGGGATACCATTGTCTACGAAACCTTTCAGTTCATGTTCGAGAGTTTGATATGCAGCATGATAACATTTTTTCTTATAAGGGTGTCGCAGGTCCTTCCCAGATTTTTCTTGACACAAGCAGCACAATGCCCAGTCAGTGTCCTGTCTTGTGTTGCATGGAATTTCCAAAGGATTCTCGTCATCCATGATGAATCAAAGCTGGCTATTATTGTGGCTCTTCAAACTTCATACCTGAATAGACGGACCTGAAAAAAAACAAAGAAATATACTATTATTACTCAATCAACTAACATGACTATTTTGAGGGGAAATGTGGTGAAGCATTACATTCATCATAGGAAAATAACTATGTCAAAAGGCAAAGTAATCCTGATAATGTAAGTAAAACCTAAAAATGACTTCAAAAACCTATTCCTCACCCCAAAAAACCCTAGAAAAGTGGTATTACAATAGGTTCTGCCCTTAATATGAGCAGAGTTATAGCCCTTTCAGTTTCCAGTGGCGGCCATCTTGGATTTTGTGCATAACGGCCGCTAGGGGTCTCCCTTAACTTGTGTGCGGTGTTTTTTGAAAACGTCATATTCGTACCTAACACCATGCCAAGTTTAAAAAAGTTGTCACAAAGTGCAGGAGTTTGACCAAAACTGATAGATTCCCTCCCCGCTATTAAGATATTGTTAAAATTTTAAAAGCAGCGTGTTCAGCATTGAATTTTCTAGAAGAATATGCCCTTATCTCAAATCCAAAATTTGCGACAACTTTGACCTTTCTCCAGGCACACACACATTTGCTCTGTCTACTGGCTGAGCTCAGCCTGAACATTCTTCGAGGGATTTATTTGTTTACTCACCAGTTCTGCCATAATCATCACCAATTATTACCCGCTGAACAGTTCTATTCAGAATTCACTATTATGGTTGGAGAATAGAACGTTTTTTTTGTTTTTTTGTTTTTTTACAATAGTCAAAATTTATTCCCTCTGCGTTAGAATGTCACTGAACTATTCTCCTGTAACGAATGTTGGCTGAACATTGTTTGTAAACACATGTTAATCGTCTTATTTCGCTGAGAACTTCATTAGTGCACTGGGTCAATATTTATTATTATAGGAAATAGACGTAAAATGACATGATGTGTCAAAAAGAAAAAAAGCATAATTTAGCAAGACCCAGTGGATGTCAAAATGTAAACTTCAGCATCAAAAGTGGACATCAGAAATAATCCATGATCATTATATTATAATAATATTATAAGTAATAGGTAGAGCTCTCACGGCTATTCTCATTCAATGAGTTTATAGTTTATTCACCATTTTGTTAAGGATCATTGTGCCGGCTTGTTTGGTGGAGGAATGGAGGAGACACATTTTTACACTAGGTCACTGGGGAGAAAAAAAATCATCGGTTACGGCGTATCTATCATCTAGTCTCTGTCTGATTTGACACCCTACAAAAGACACATGTAAAGCCGGCTATTTTCAGAACAAATGATGATGTCTAAGAAACATGATAACAGGTTAGGTTAAGGTTAGAAGTTAGAGGTGAGGTTAGCACGAGAGTTAAGTTCTTCAACAAATGAGAGATCGCATGTACCGTAAGTAAACCCAAAATGCCAAAGACAGCAAACCTTTCTGTTTGTTTGTAGTTATGGGAGGATTGAACTCACTCCCTCCTGCATTGATTGACATCACTCACGGACCACTGACTACACACGACAATCCCAGAACGTTTCAGGCGTGAGTTCTACAATCTGCACTTGTATAATTTATCTTCATCCATGTTATCTCTGCTCACACATGACTCGCTCGCGGCTCACTCAGCAGGCAATCTGAGATCATTTGTATTCAAATGACAATCACAACCAACCATTCTCCTTTCTGAGCTATCAATAAAGCATAATGATTTTGATTGAATGCGTAGATTTCAAGCATATTCAACGAAGGCACTGTGACTGCAAATCCATGAAAGTTCTGACTTGGACCCAGAGAGCTTCCAGACCTTTCTGAAAGGCTCTTAAATCTACAACTGGATTTAACAACTTTTATACTCCTTTACAAAACTGTTCTCAGATTATCTACAAAACAACTTTTGAACATTTTGCCACTGTAAGAAAAGTCATAACGGAACTATTTAATTCTGTTTGTGAAATCTGGAAGCTCTGAATATCAAACATGAAGAGAATACCAAATAGGCCGTGAAGGATGCAAAATTGCCGCTATCGTGCTGATTCGCTGTATAGCCCAAACTCAAACTCCAAAATTTTGAAGGCAGTCAGTGATGAGAAGGAACAAATTTTTCTCTCCGTGTAAGACCATTGTAGTTGTGTCTGACTCGGCAGTCGGGAAACTAAAAGTGTAAAAAAAAAAAAAGGGATTTTTGACAATGAGTCTGCTCCACCCCCCCCTCCCCCCCCCCCCTCCGGGCCCCTCTTCCTCCTTCCCTTCTTCGACATAGGTTTTGACAGAAAAGCTAATCCTGCCCCACATTGCTGTTGTCATTTTGTGTCCACATCTCCTTGAAAGAAGAAAAGCTTTACCCCCCCCCCCCCTAAATGATATTAAATGAACTAGAGATTGCTGATTTAAACTTCTGTGTGCAACAAAATCTCTGATGAGTTTACAGTATCCCCCCCCCCCCCCTCCCCCTGAGCTGACAAATTGCTATGCGGTTGGATGTGCTACATGTACAGGTGAGAGGTTCTGTGGAAATCGTTGTTGCCCAACTCTGCACGGGTGTCTTCATTACCATCTGCTGGCGCTGCAAATGTGAAATTCGTTGATAGGTGTACACGTTAGACAAGCAACTCCTGATCGTCCACATAAACTATCTGTCCCACACACACACACACGTTCATCAGTTTCTGAGATGTCTGTCTGAGACATTTGTACAATTTCGGGGTCTGACTGGAAAACAAAAATGTCCTTGACCTAGTGAAGCTGAGACCAAGATAAGATGGAGAGATAATGAAAGGTACAATGACTGTCTGTAACTATGGAGGAATTAAACAAAACCTAAAAACAACACAATTGCAGTTAGGTATTGCCATTCTGCGATTCTCTTTCAAATAAATCGATTCCACAAAATGTAGAGTGATTCATTCATGATTTAACAATGTTATTAGAATGTCGTGACTTCAAGAAATCGATTCCAATGGTGCACATATTGCCATATCTCCCATGGAGATGTAATTGAGCGACAACTCTGTCTAGAACATTCTCAAGATAACCTTAGCTTATCTCCCGCCACTAGAGTTTGTGCAAAAGCAGAATAAAGCTGAACTACGTGGAAAGGTAAGGGAATAAACATTTATAAACTCAGGAATTCTGGATACTGTTTAGTACTTCATAGTTGGCAGAGAGTTAACTGAGATGAAAAATCCTATAACAAACAGCCTGAAATGTTAGCTGGTTTGAGGTCTTTATTTTAGGAGGTTCGCTGCCCTTGGCATTTACACCTCACTTTACTTGTTTTATTATTTCTTGTTCTGGCGGGGGGGGGGGGGGGGCGGGGGGGGGGGGGGAGATGATATGGATAAATTTTTAATCTATTAATTTCAATTTTGCCCGGGCAGCGGCCTTTCGGCCTGCTCTTTACGATTTCCAACTGCCAAGGTTTCTTTAACGTGCGCAACGTGCACACGGGCCCTCCGAATTTTTTCGTCCTTATCCGAGAAGACTAGGTACTCGATCCTACCCCCCAATAGGACCAGGGACTTGAAAATATGAGAAAAATCCAATTTCCAAGAACTACTCGATCCTACCCCCCAATAGGACCAGGGACTTGAAAATATGAGAAAAATCCACTTTCCAACATGCCTGCACTGCCCGGGTTTAGAACCCGGGACCCTTGGCATGAGAGGCGAGCACCTTGCCTCTAGACCACCTTGTCCCCTTGCCTGAAATGTTAGCTGGGGATGAAGGTTTTGTAAATATATGGAGAGAAACAGTCCTGTAACTAACAGTTCTTCCTCTTAGATGCAACTGAGTTACACACTACATACTGTTTCTATAGGCCTTCTCCATTGTGTGTCAAAGTATCTAACGAATTCGGTGCGTAATTTCCAATATTACTAAAAAGAAAAAAAAAAATCCTTGCTCTAAAAGCTTTGACCCCATGCGGCTCCAGACATCAGTTTCTCTAAATTTGCTGGAAGGGTGTTAACACCTTACCATTTTAAGGCGACAAGTTTACAATAATACAGCAATAATTGCGATGAACATTGGTATAAATGACGTTAACGAAGAGATAATGAAGTATTCAATTTCAACATCTATCGCTCCTGTATTTTGATCCGTCGGTATATAAAATAATATTTGTACCGCAAAAAAAAAAAAAACACGAAGGTGTAACAGTACAGTTGAGTAGAGATGTTTGTCTTGCAAAGATTTACTTCCACACCGTCGGCTTACAGGCTGAAACATGTACAACTTGACACTCCAGAGACACGGGCATCAGCACGTGGATATCTGCATTCTTCAGGCTACAGCAGGTGGTCGTGAGACAACTGGTCTTGGACTGGTTTGTTTTTTACACGTTCACTTGTGATAATCTGAGCTTACCTGGCGTAGTTATCTGAGTCTGTGCGTGTCTGTCTGTGCGGTTTCTGCCATCTGATGGACCGCGGACCTGTCTGTGCTCCGGTCTGTGACCGACAGATGACTGGGATAACCACCAGCAAACATCACACACACACACATACACACACACACACACACACGCACACACGCACACACACACACACACACACACATACACATGCTTCGCTCGTTTTCTCTCGTTCCGGGGAAAGATGGCAGATTGAAAGATGATGATAATCAATACAAAAAACTGTTTGAGACAGGTGTTTGTTCTGGTTGTTCTTTCACGTGTCGGCGTGTTACGGACCACTGACCCTGCGTGTCTCGCTTATGGCGTTAGTTATAGCTGTTTTTCTGATCAAAGGTCAAATCTTGTCTATAAACTCATTCTCAATTCTGTGCTCTTTATCTTATATCTTACTCTAATCCCGTATCCGATCGTTTACATTCCCAATTCCTCCCAGTGGCGTATCTGAGTGTCACACGGAAGGGCAATCCGTGACTCGCCGGGCCTGCTCATAAATCATTTGGCAGTGTAAAAAGTATCTAGGAAAACGGTAAAAAAAAACAACAACACAAAATAAATAATCCGAGAGCCAAGAAAACAAAATTTTAAAAAATGCGAAAAGAATGTCTAGACGCTCCTTCTGGGAATACAAAGACGTTCAAAGACGCCACATGTGCATTGTTCATTAGAAGCGGATTTGTAGTGGAACAATTTCTTGTAGTGGAACAAATCCTTGAACTGAAAACATGCAGGAAGTTCAGGCAGCTAAAAACATGATTATTTTGTACATTAACAAAATACTTGTTGTGATTACGGCCATCAGGCCCACACACATAGCGATACAGACAGACTCTGTCAGCATTGGCCGACCAGGATAATTGCTGAAAGGAACGACGAGAATGAAAAGGAAGATTTATAAAGAAAACATGCACGAGGATTGGAAAATAGACAGACGGGATAAAGAAATGAAAGAAGACCGTGAACGATAGAAGAAAACAGAGATTGTGGTCAATAAGGCGGGAATTCAGAGGACGAGAAAACATCATGACATAAAAAGACCAGACAAATTTAAGAAAATTCTTCACTACTCATTTACAGAAACCCGTGCTGTCTTTCATTTTCTGCTGGTTTAAAAAAAAAAAAGCAAAGGGCAGTAAATCTCTGAATGCATTTGAAATACGTCAGTTTGTCTGACTGTCCCAATACCCTAAAAACATTATGATAATTATATTATACAGTTTATACTGTTTACCAAACCTAGAAAAACAGATAATCGTACACTAGTGGAGTTAGAGGGTGAACAAGTTAGCACACCAAACTACCTGACTACATGACCAAATAGCAGGAAACTGTGTACCTCTTCAATTTCTTTACCACAACACATCCGTAGAGACACAATCTAGTCTTCAATATCATTCATTTACATTTTTCGGTGAACTGCAAAAAAGAGACCCATTATCGTCGAATAAAATCAAAAAGCATAATCAGAAATGTCGTCCTTCGCCTGAATTTTCACACTGACAGGGCCAAATACGAAAAAATGACACAAGATGTCACAAGTTTGCTTGCATATAATAAAATTACTCTAAAATGATAGATCCAACAACTATTTGAGCCACTAGTAACTGGTTTGGACATCCTTATACTGAGGGTGGCTATAACATTTTCATGTCACTCGTCATGCAGTTAATTGGAACTATTCTCTGCCCGTCACAGTCGCAGGTCGTTAGTGAGTGAACTGGCAGGTTAATGACCTGGGGATTATGTCATCTGTCAGACATGTACCCGTGTCACTGCGTTGTTCAAGGTGTGCAGGGAGGATTGACTCGCCAGGACAAATTAACTTCGGCGTTGTCAGTGATAGGTTTAACATCCTGATCATGAAAGGCTAATTCTGGTCCTTGTCAGTGACACACGCTGAGCTTTTACCAGTGTGGGAATCTTTATATAGGGGAGGTGACAAAATCCGTTGTCACTTTGTCCATATGGGTGTGGAACTGGGTTAGGGAGAGAGAGAGGGAAAGAGAGGGAGAGAGAGAGAGAAAGAAAGAGGGAGAGAAAGAAAGAGGGAGAGAGAAAGAAAGAGAGAAAGAAAGAAAGAGAGAGAAAAAGAAAGAAAGAGAGAAAGAAAGAGAGAAAGAAAGAAAGAAAGAAAGAGAGAGAGAGAGAAAGAGAGAGAGAGAGAGAGAGAGAGAGAGAGAGAGAGAGAGAGAGAGAGAGAGAGAGAGAGAGAGAGAGAGAGAGAGAGAGAGAGAGAGAGAGAGAGAGAGAGATCTAACGTAGGCGAAGCTTAAACTGATGTGACTGTGACAAATATGGAGGAATTCAGATCAGGGGAAATGTTTTTGTTTATTTATAGTGAACATTTTCAACCTAAATCGACTGAAATAATTGTAGATGTTTGAACATCAGTTTCTTTTTGTTTAGATGTGCACATTTAGAGTTTTGTATAGCTACCTGAAACTTAGAGAAAGATCTCGGACAGGACGGATTTACAACTGGACTTTCAGCTGTGGATGAAATCTTTGTCTGGATATGAGTCGTTTATCTGGTGGCTTGTCACGTGCGGACATCCTGGTGTCCTGGACACATGAAGTATTAATGCCAATGACGTCATCTGGCTATTCTTTGTGGCTGAACATAAGCGAAGTTACCTTAAAATGAAATGCTGTGGAGCCTCAACTGACATCATAATCTTGATAACGTACATCACAAAATGCAGCATTGCCGCTTATGTAAGAGTTATTACGTTGGCTGTCTTATAGTGGTGCATACCCAGCCAGTAATCCTGTGTCAACCCCTTTACCTTGGGTTGACATCAAGTTTGCTCATTAAGACACCGCGTTGCTGCCATTTCGATGTAAGAAATCCGCCCCTACGCTAATCCTTTCAACCTTACGGAAATCCTATACAAATAAAGTCGGATTGACGTATGGATGCTGGTTGGCAAGTGCAATGAACAATAAAATGATAATCCAGGCAGAATAAAGTTCTAAAACTGCTAAAACTGGCCACATGTGTCACAAACTGCGGGTTTCCTGGACTCTGTGAGAGAAATCAGACATGACAATGTGATCTCTTTATATGACAGATCAGCCTGAATCCTTCACTTCTGTCGGTTTGTCTAGATTTATCCTCCAACTTGTGTTGTCTTTACAACATTCTTGCCTGTGCAAATGTTGATGTTTTCCTTGATCAAAAGTCAGATTGGTTTTTCTTCTTCTTGAAGCAATGTGCAAGTTACAGTTACCTCACCTGTAGAGATTTCTTTTGACATTTCCCATCCTACCTCACCCTCAACTCACTCCTATACACACAAAAGTACTCTCTCTCTCACACACACACACTCGCACACACACACAGACAAACATACATTCTGGCAGGGCATCGTTGTTTTTTTCTTTGTTCACGTTGTCGTCGTCTCTCTATACGGCTCTCTGTCTCCGTCTCTCTCACTGTGTCTTTCTCTCTATTTATCCCTGATCCTCTCTTTCTTTCTTTCTCTCTCTCTCTCTCCCTGCCTCTCGTTCTCGCTGTCTCTCGTTCTTTTTCTGTCTCCATCGATGTCTTTCTCTATCTTTCTCTTCTCCCTCTGTGGTTAGCTCAACTATTCTTTTTTCTTCTCTTTCAAATTTTTATCTTCCTTCATCCTTCATGTAATAATTATTATATCGACAATTTCTGGCCAATGTAGAGCTCACTCTAAATGGTAACCGTTTAAACTGCCATGCCATTAAGAAGAGTTGTGTCTAACAGGTTTCTGAATAGATCACGTCATTAACCATTTCACAGGCTCAATTCTCGCCTGAAGAGAATCCAGCACATTAGGATGCTTACAGCACATCAAACATCAAACATGACCAGTTATCGATTGTGTTACCCATCAACTTGGTGGTTTTAATGTCTCATTTATTCACGCCATTAAATCTGCTATCACGAGCCTTTAGTTAGATCTAATTACAATCTCTATTTAGTTGATACACTCCATGAGGCTTAACAGGTTGTAAAAATGGGGTTGTAAACGGCCGGTCTTAAGTTGCGCTTTGGCCAGGGCTCAGCGTTTAAATATAATCCACAATGGCAAACATAAAACCTGAATAATCAGGATATTAAATAAACTCACAGACCGCCGGCCAGAACAACAACTACAACAAAAAAAAATTACACTAGATATAAGGGAAGAGTTCAGATTGAGACATTTTCTAGTTAAAATGTGTTTGAAATTTTGCATAAATCTGACAATGTCCACTGTGGTCATTTTGAAGGAGAAAAAGATCTGCGAATATGCTCGGGAACAGCACTCGCGCCCTGTAGTAGAGAGATAAATCTTCCCTTCACAATGACAAAGTTCTTATCTTCACTTTTTGGCTGAACTGCGTTACAGACCATACACTACACATTTCTCCCAAAGGCCTACTTCGTTGTGTGTCACCCCCGCGACTGACAGTAACTTCTATCCCCGTACCGTAAACTCATCCTAACTACTAGTTGCCCCCCCCCCTCCACTCCTTCCATCATTCCCTGTATCTTCACTTCCTTCTTCTCTCCATTTTTTGTTCATGGTTTTAATTCACCGATTTTCTCCATTTTCACTATCTCTCTTTTTCTATCCCACCATCTGTCCATCTGTCCATCTGTCCATCTGTCCATCTGTCCATCCACAATCCCCTGCATTTGTACCTACTTTCTTTTTTTTTTTCTCTCCTCAGTCATTCTTTCTTAGGGACAGAATTGGCAAGATATTTGGGGGAGGGGGGGGGGACCTGTAGATGTGGAATATCACTATCTGTATTTCTATTTCTTTCAGAATTTTTCATCTTTCCCTTTCATTCCCACACACTTGTGCCTGCACTTCAAACAGCTGAGAGTACACAGTAAGTCACACTTTGGTTCTTGATTACTTGCTGAGTGCTGGAGGGATGTTGGTGTTGAGAGGGTTAACATAGTTCTAGTTTGGCACACCTTGAATCTACCTTTCTGGTAATCATGTTTCTTTATTTTTTTATTCTTTCTGTGCAGGTGAGTAAATGTGCATGACCAGATTGTCTGTAGGTGAGTGAACATAGCTGTTGTAATAAAATGGTAGAAGTTACAGGTAGCCAGAGTTGTTTCAAGTGTAGTAAGTTGTCAGACTGACAGGCAGGTGGGCGGGTAGATGGGTAGGTCAGGTGGGTAAACTGGTAAGTAGGTTGATAGGAGGCAAGTTCATCGATCGATAGATAGATAGATAGATAGATAGATAGATAGTGTGTGTGTGTGTATGTGTGTGCGTGAGAGAGGGAGAGAGAGAGAGAGAGAGAGAGAGAGAGAGAGAGAGAACTATAGAGAGGAGAAAGAAATATATAATGGAAATAGAGACAGACAGACAAATAGTCAGAGGTAGAAAGAATGAAAGACATTTCCTCATGAAGAATTTGCTAGCTTAAGGAATTTCTGTGCCTGTGTGTGTGGAAACTGTTGGGAGGGCAGGAGGACCTGGACCAGATGACAGCCATCTTTTCACACTGCACGTCACTTCCTCCTTCTCCCCCCTCCCCCCTCTCTTCCTCTCCAGTGCAGTGGCTGCTAACTGACATGGACAACTAGAGGGAAACGAGCGAGAAGCAAGGGCTTTCGGGAATGTGGGGCACATGCCATTGAATGGTCTAGATGGGGGTTGGCGGGGGGCGGGGGGTGTAGATGGGTCTGTGATTGAATGACTGAAATAAATGGTATTGCAACATGAACATTTATTGTGCACAGACCAGAAATCAGGGAATTGGAGGCAAACACAGGCAATCTCGCCATGCCTGATAACTGTCAGGACACAAAGGGCCGGGTACTCTCATCTCATAATTATTGTTAAGACCCTTCTGTAAATGGCATGATCTATTATTTAGATGTTCACGTTTAAAGGAACTTTTCTGGTTTAATTTTTTTTCCCCGGCGGGGGGAGTAATCAAGTGTCATGGTAGAATCAAGACCTACGACATAATTATTCAGTTCTTTCTTATTTTTAAAAATTTTAATGTCTTGTCGAGACTAAATATTTCTATTTCAGGAAGATGATAATAATACAGTATTCTATTTGTGAACTATCTAACAGTCCTACAGCGAGAGGCCGTTCATTTGTAAAAATACAATACAAGAAATTTTAGCAATGTGAAGTGGTTCTTACTGAAAAGGCAGTTTTCATTTGCCGGAAAACCCAAAGCCTATTTATTGCCAAGGCGCAAACCTTTGGTGAAACTAAATGACGTGTCTAACGTGACACTGAACTGAAACAGAAATAAAAACCATTCAAAGTGTCTTATTCTGTAGAATGATAATGTGGCTAATTCTGACCAACAGATCAAACTCTACCTAGACATAATCACAATTTCTCCGACATATAACCAAGATAAATGTACCGTACCGAACTAATCTTGCACTATTGTAACACTGAAGTCTTTTTATGTTAAACAGAATGTGTCATGTGTATAGAAACAAAAACATTAACAAAAACAGATATTCATTATTGTTCTGTGTTCATCTCTTGTCTCTGACCCTGCCTCTACCAGTGTTCACAGTCACAGATTTGCATAATCCTGGGTGACATTCTGGAACTCTCCAAACTTATATGAGGTCATCGTTACACTACAATATTTCGCCTACACATGTGACCTGGGGTGTTTACCCATAGATATGTTGTTAGGGGCGAGTAGACTAATTACAAAGCCAAATAGAGAAAATACTAAGATGTGGACACTGTTCAGTAATGGCTTACAATGTAAGATACCACGTACCCCTAACACCAGCCCTACCATATTGTTCTATACAACATTCTGTCGTTTTTGCAGTTTTGTCATGAAAATGGTTCTCTCACTCCTAATTTCTTCATGTATACGTGTCATTCCAATCGGTTCAAAGCTTTTTGAGATATGTGTTTGTGACGTCATATTGTCCTCAGATTTTACACAATTGTTCAAAGTTTCGAGTCTCATTCTCTTGAAAAGACAAAAAAATGCACATACAGCAATGTGGAAAACCCGACGATATACCCGATGTTTCTCTCCTGACAAAAGCAAGACATAGTGACCAGACAACTGCAGTAATCCACTGGTTTCTTACACTGATCTGTCCCTGAATCTCTCCGACACTTTCTCAGTTCGCTAGGGTTAATGGACTCTACTGGTAGACAGGTCGGGCTTTGTGCAATACGAGTGGATCTGAATGGTGGAAACAAATACTTGAATTCCGGATGAATTTTTGACTTTATCCAGCTTTTCGCTTAACTTCCGGGGTACACCGGGCGATTTCGATCCACCGACGGGTTGGATGGTGACGTAAGGACATTGAGGTTTCATGTAACCCCAGACATCAGCCAACTATCACCCAACTATCAGCCAACTATCAGCCAACATACACCTGAAATAACCCAATGTCGTGCCGTCACCATCCATTAGTTGGCCAATCAAAATCGCCCAGTGCTGGCCGGGCCTAACAAAGCTGCACAAAAGTTTTATGTGACGCTGGGCACGGGGATAGAATTATCTGTTCTGTGATAGAAGCAGTTTCCTAATAAATGCCACTGAAGAGAAGGCCATTTTGATGGTATGGTTGGGCCACATTCAACAGTACTTCAGAGAGAGTAAAGTCAAAATTGAGCAAAAAGAAAAGGTTGTATGTTGCGAAGCCCCGCGTGAGAAATAAAACCCAAACAGTACAAAGCAAACTAAAGAGAAGACAGAAAATGCATAAATTTTCGGCTTTCGCCTTTGTCAAGTGAAAAAAAAACAACAAAAAAACTAACAATAAAAGACTTCAACAGGAACGAAGTGAAACAGTTTACTTAGCTGCGAGTTCTTGCTTCTTTAGCACGTCCGTCCGCCAAAAGCATGGAAGCAGGAAGTGACGCAATTGGTTAGTAACCAAGATGAAGGCGCCATATAGTGCCTCACAGCACAAGACAGGGATGGTGCGCAATGTCAGGAGTCGCAGTAAATGAAAAGAAAAAGAAAAACAGATTAAAAAAATAAAAATAAATAAATAAATAAATAAACAAATAGATAAATAAATGAAAGAAAATAATAATAATAAAGAAAATTATATATAATATATATATATTGATATTAGCAACAGTGGAATTATCGAAGGCAATGCTGGACATTGATGCCATGGGGAGAGATAGTGCCGAGCTGGAAAATTAATCGTTGTTCGGTTTCAAAGCGTACATCAGCGCCTGCATGACAAGACTTGAGCCCCAGAATTTGAATGTCGTTGGATGGCTCATGGTCTGGTCGATTAAAATGGACAGAAACAGGCTTTCCATTTCGATTTTCAATGTCACGGAGGTGCTCCCGAAACCGAGTGTGAAGCTGACGTCCCGTTTCACCAATGTACAACATATGACACCTGGCACAGCGGATAGCATACACCAGATTGCGACTATGGCAAGTGAAACCTTCCTTAATGCTGAACGTCGACAAAGGGCACTCGATGGAAGACGATTGAAGGACATGTGTGCACGTTTTGCAACGAGAATTGCCACACGGTTTAGTACCGCAACGGTCAGTGTGAATGAGCCTGCTCCGGACCAAAATGTCTTTTAAGTTTTTGGATCGTCTATATACCAGCAGAGGAGGTGTTGCATCAAGCATGTCATTGAGGCTCTGGTCAGCCCTCAAGATAGAGAGATTTCTAAGGAGGACTTGCTTAATAGGAAAAGACTGGGGGTGATAAGTGAAAACTAGTTTGATACGATTATCTTCCCTCCTTTGTCTGGGAGTGAGGGCATCCAGCCTACTGATATTACGGGCCCTCGACCAGGCTTTATCCAGAACATGTTCTGGATAACCTCTAAGACGAAAAAATTCTAACATCCTCTTGCCTTCAGTGGCAAAGTCTGCATCCGATTGGCAAAGACGACGCAAACGGAGCAATTGCGAAAAGGGAATGGCATCCTTGCAAGAACGCGGGTGAGAAGAACCATAATGTAAGTACGTATGGCTGTCCGTGTCCTTATAATGCACCGATGTGGACAGTCCCGTGGGTGTCAATGAGACCTTGATGTCCAAAAAGTCGATGGAATCGGTAGAAATATGGGAGGTGTATTTGATGGATGGATGAAAGTCATTGACAAAGGACAAGTAAGCCTCTAATTCAGATTGGGACATAGAGGTCACTCCAAAACCATCGTCAATGTATCTCATATACACCTCTGGTTGACGGCCAGTGTAAGCACTCTTGATAAGAGATTCCAGGTACCCCATAAACAGGCAAGCATAGCTAGGGCCCATCTTAGTACCCATGGCGACACCACTGATTTGATCAAAGAATTCCCCATTAAACTCAAAAGAGTTAAGGGTAAGTACAAGTTCCGTGAGTCGGAGGAGGGTGTGGGTACTAGGATATTTGTCCAGCCTACGGTCCAGAAAATATTGAACGGCTCTCAGTCCATCAACATGAGGTATGGAAGTATCACAGTTTTTCTGTGGTTTTTATGGCTTATAGCCCTGCTGCGACCCCACAGTTTTTCTGTGGTTTTTATGATATTTCAGAGAGAGTATGAGGCGATCTGAAGTCTACGTGCCCAGTTAGTGCCCTGAAATCATTCACAACGGTTAAACGGTTTGTTTTCTTCTTCTTGGCAAGGCGGCTGGTGTCTTCACAGATGCCGCGGGTTCGATCCCCATCTTGATCATTAGTCTTTCTTCTTTCTTTCATTCCCACTTCAATTTTTCTCATGCTTGCCTTTATTATGTTCAACAATATCCCCCCCCCCCCTCCCCCCTCTCCGGAGAGATCGATATTCTCACAGAATGGCGTATCGACAACAGTTTTATGAGCAGAAACATCTAAACTTGACCACACGTTTGTTGTGTAGGAAATCTCACTCTCCACGGACTGTGTCAAAAGACTTCTGTAACATGTGAAAATTGTTGCTATTCCAGTACCGTGAGATGGCTGAGGAAATGTTTCCTGCCCGAATGGTCGAATTATAAAGCTATTATAGAGAAACTACGGAGTTGCGTTCATTGTTCAACTATGGTTTACGATGTAAAACAGCACTGGCACCTGACACCAGCCTTATCCCTGCCCTAGCTAGGCTGTACTCACACATCACAGGGCTGCAAGTTTACCCTTCTCGCCATCTATTGTGGTCTAAAATCTTTCTGTATTTCTCTACACATTTCCTGATGCTTTATGAAGTTTATGCAGGCACAAGTGTGTATTACATGTTTACATCCCTGGGGGGCGGTGGAATGTGACAAAGAACATTCGAAAAGATTGCATGTAAGATTCGTGCTGGCATTCGTGATTAGCTCGTGACAAGGTCGTGATGACCTGTGCTGATTAACAGGTGGGAGAAGGAGAGGTGTGGATGGGGAAGGGAAGGGGAGGGGTGGGGTGGGGGTGTGGTGGGGGAGGGGCGATGTCGGCTGCTGTCCGTGAAGTAAAAACAACAAAAAAGGTGATGATTGAAACGGGAATCTTATATTGTCTACCCTGAATGTGTCGGACTGGGTAGAAAATTCCCCCCCCCCCCCCCCGTACCTAACTTGTCATCACCAGACCAGGAAAGAGAGCAGGTCTGGGTCAGTGTGCTCGGGAAAAAAAAAAGAAAAGAAAGTTGTAGGTTTTAGGGAGAAATTGCAGATTTCCAACATCTTTCAACATTTAAACTTTAGACATTATAAAATTATTTTTGTTGGTGTCAATAACTTGACCTTAACCTTTCTTTAGAAGGTCACTTGATGACAGATGATGAATTGTCCAGCTGGTGGCGATTGGACCTAAAGTTTACTGAAATAAGCACGAGCTGGTCGCCCCCGGTTGTTTGAGGTTTATAAATGGGCAGAAGGGGCAGAGATAATTCCAGGAGGAGATAAGCCAGTCAGCATGTAGCACATTCCATCTTGGTGTGTTTGGAAATGGCAATTGTCATCCGACAGAAAATGATCAACGAGCTGGGCGTTTTCGTCGCTTTTTCTAGGACTTCAAGAAGATGAGGGAACTGCAAGCGTATGGAAGCTGAAAGCAATAGCACGAGTTTAAAGGTATCATAACCTGATTGTGTGAGTGCTCAGGGGGCGTCTGTGCTTTCCGATGGTTACAGAACACACTTCCCACAAAAGTAAGTGGCCGTGTCAGGCCTATATCAAAAGAGTAAACAATTCCCATTGTGTTAAATAGAATTGTTTTCTAGCAGTTTATTATAATAATTTTTATTGTAGGTAGGAAAAATGTGGAATTAAAAGGAATGCAGTCGGAGGAGGTTAGTTCTAGAATAATATTCATGTGGGAGGTTTAGAAGGGCCGAAACTCCTCGCGTTACACTGATTAATTTGACAATTTCCAGTTCTCCGAAAAAAAAAAAAGTGAATCAAAGTGAATCCCCCCCCCCCCCCCCCTCCAAAACTGGGAAGGTCAACTTTTGCATGAGTTACGGCCCCTTGCAGATGGTCATGCAAAATGAGTGTAAGACGCCATGATTTTGTGTCCTCCCGATCAGGGAAGTAAATCACCGGAAATACTTTTTTTTTTTTTTGTAACTCTGCCAATAAATGTCAAACGATCACGCCAAGTTAGACATGACAAGGCAACAACAACAACAACAAAAAAAATGTTGTAGATTTATTACGCAAAAACCCGGCGTCAGCAACAAAGAATGAGACAACTAGACAATTTAATGAATACACCCTTTTTTGTCTCTGCCACACAGTGTAACTTTTGCATCAAACCCTGCAGCAGCTGCCACTCTACCCGTGTACTTTTTTGTACATTTACAATGACGTAATTCTAATAGTTACGCCA
The DNA here is from genome assembly GCA_963931925.1 of Onchidella celtica. Classification (NCBI taxonomy): domain Eukaryota; kingdom Metazoa; phylum Mollusca; class Gastropoda; order Systellommatophora; family Onchidiidae; genus Onchidella; species Onchidella celtica. The sequence continues at coordinate 1,094,461 of OZ007579.1, forward strand.
TGTTCACAAACGTCAAGTAGAGTAAATGCTTATCTCTTTTGGAGGTTTTCTCGCCTCTGCCAGCAATGGGAATTCACACTGACGTCATAACAAGAAAAAGTAAACATTTCGATCACTTTCCCTAATCATTTCCTCCTGAACCCCCCCCCCACCCTCACTCTTCTTCCCCCCCCCCTCCCCACCCGAAACAACCCGGCACTAGATCTATCTCTCTTCCTTGCCAGTTACAGGTGAAGTTTTACATTTTTAGGTCCAGGATCACATTTTCAGCGATATTCAGGTCAACAAACAAACATGAACTTTTGTTTCTAAATAATAAAACCCAGAAAAAACACACGTGCACACCTGTAGCGTTTCTGTGCACAGTCACGTGACTTCTCCTTCTCTCCCCCCCCCCCCCCCCTGCAGGTTGTGACTGGAGAGATACGCCAGACTGATACGCCACGCCAGCCACTACGGCAGTAGTTACGCGTGCGAGGAAAAAAATCAACAATAAAAAAAACAAAAAGAGCGCACAACTCCCCCACCCCCATCACCTGCCACGCGTCGTTACGTCATGTTGACTCGTGTGTGGGTGAGCAGCGCGAATCTGAACTGTACAGGTGGTTGGTTGCCTGGTACCATGGTCACAGCTCGTGGAGACCCTACTGTCTATCCGTGTGTCTGCCAAGAAGGGTGCAGACATCTGTATTCAGTGTAGAATGTTTATTGCAGGGAACATCTTGTGCCTGCCACCTGTCACGTGTTTGTGATTCTGTGAAATGTAATTCCAGAGATATCCCAGTTTCATCGGTCATACGTCGATGTAAGTAAATTACTCCATAATTATACATCAATGACAGATAATACATACATTACAGTGACAGAGTGAATGATACATTGTGTATAATTTGATAGCTCAGACAATAATGATCATCCAATCATGCATACTCTCTTAACTTATGTCTACAGCACAATATCCTAAATTAGCTAAACAATAATTTTGACATCACCTGAAAGTATTAAGAGAAAAAAAAAAAGCAACCTACATACACACAAATGCTATCCAGAATTTGGCTTGCGTGTGTCCTGATTAAATGTTCTGTTCATTAACATTCATTCAGTTCGAGTGGCCGTCTCATTTTCTACAAGTTTCTCGTCTCTTGGAGTATTGAAAGCAAAAAAAAAAAAAATAAGTATTCAGGCATTCCGGTTAAGCTAGAAACAACCTTATACTAATCCTAGGCCTAAGCCTAATCCTTACTTTCAATCTAACCCTAACAGCAGGCCTAATCCCAGCCCTGATCGTGGTAAAGATTGGACATTATTGATATAAAGATTGATATAGAAAGTAGCAGAATAATTGGATTCGATAATCCTGCAGAAAACAACTATCCTTTTACAGCTTGGAGGTATTTTACTTCCTGCACATCTCTGTCCTCCTGAAAAAAATCACGTGTGAAAGTTTGACCATGGAGCTGTTGGTCATTCCAGTGACATCACACAGTGACGTCAGGTTTTGGTTTAAGATGCTGTAGAGTCTGAACATCTATGACTTTAAATCTCAGAACTTTTAATGAGACAGAAAACTGTAAAAATAAGCACGACAAACGAGATAGATACACTGTTATGTTTTCAGTAGTAAAGAGTTTTTCTTCGTATTGTCTGAAATCATTGTTAAGACGATTGATATTCATTCAGTGAAGATTCCCGACTCCGAGCTCAGACAGTTGACGTGTTGTAAGTCTTGTAACATCTTGACAGTTTAGCGTCTTGTAACATACAAATTTCTGCCTCTCCATTCTTGATTTTATACAAAGGAAGAAAATTGGGGAAGGAAATAAAAAAGAATAAATAAAAGATAATTTTGACACAGTTCCCTAAAACTGAAGTCATCGGTTTTGGCGACTTGTCAGGAGAAGCCAGAAAACTATTTTAGTTGATCACAACTGATCCAGTTACAATGTCTTTTTGAAAACTTGCTATTCGATTAGTTTTCTCCATAGAAGTCTTGTCAGCAAGATTATTCGATCCTGCTTGGAATATAATTGAATGTATATGAAAATCGATTTTTGGAATTTTGGATTTACCACAATCCTAGAATATGGGACGATTTGATAGCAGATCCAATTAAGTCCTAAGCCGATTTAGGAGACAACGTGGACAAGACAGACAAGTTTGAGGTCGCCGGCCAGGGTTGTCTTTCTTTGATGATGTTGTATTTGAGTTGTTGTTGCTAACTTAGGGCTATGCCGCAACACAGAGACTGATTTATCTATTTATTTATTTTACGTTTATAATTGTTTGATACCGTATTTCAGCTTTGACAGACCAAGTGCTTGTTACTGTGTGTGAGTGTTACTGTGTGTGAGTGTTATTGTGTGTGAGTGTTACTGTGTGTGAGTGTTACTGTGTGTGAATGTTACTGTGTGTGAATGTTATTGTGTGTGAGTGTTACTGTGTGTGAGTGTTATTGTGTGTGAGTGTTACTGTGTGTGAGTGTTACTGTGTGTGAGTGTTACTGTGTGTGAGTGTTATTGTGTGTGAGTGTTACTGTGTGTGAGTGTTATTGTGTGTGAGTGTTACTGTGTGTGAGTGTTATTGTGTGTGAGTGTTACTGTGTGTGAATGTTACTGTGTGTGAGTGGGAGCATGAGGAATTGATTTTATGTAAATTCTGTTTTTAGTTTTAGTTCAGCGCCTTAGAGCACAGCAGTTTGTGTGTGTGGATTTGAGAGCTATACTAGTTAATTGTTACATTACAATGCCTTACATTACATAGATGGTCAGCTCAATAGACAGTGAAGATGAGAGAGAGAAGGAGAGAGAGAGAGGGAGAAGGAGGGAGAGAGAGAGAGAGAGAGAGAGAGAGAGAGAGAGAGAGAGAGAGAGAGAGAGACGGGGAAATAAAGAAAGAGAGGGATATTAACCTTAAAGAAACATTTTCTACCCAGCCATCCTCACTGAATGTAATAGATGACCACCTCACACAATACACACCAGCATGGTCGTAAACAATGGCGGAGTGAGTTTTTTACTGCACCAACTTTTCGCGTGTCAGCAAGTTTTTACCCCACACCGGAAGGAAATGCCGTTTTGTTTTTTAATTGCTGTGGAGACATGGAGAACATTGCAAATATTTTGGCGAGGTTTTTAATGCATACACACACACGCACACACACACACACATATCCTGTTGTTGACAGGTGTGTCAAATTCATTCCGTTCTGACAGGTGCAAAATCTCAGCACGCCTGCCTGGCACTCGTGATCTGGGGGTGGGGGGGGGGGGACCTGAGATTTCACTGAATTATTCACAAAACAACAACAAAATAATCTATTTTAAAAACATGACAAAAACTAGCTGAAGAAATGGGGTTTTCCCACACACAGGGAGTCGTTGATAACTGGTAGGTATTGGATGTAAGACAAGCGAGACACATCAACTCTTTCGTAGTTCATCCGCTGCTCATCCCTGAAATTTGGCGATTTCGTGACGTATGGTTGATTGATGTAAACGATGGACGAACTTCGATAAACTATTTAATAAGCTATAAAGGCTGAAGGACACGCCTACCACCTGTCTGACAGACTTGCATGAAAATTATTCTCTCACAGAAAAGGCCTGGAGTTTGAGTTTAACAGTTTGCAACATCATTTCTTGTTTCTGTCAACTCCATTTTTTAACATATTTTTGTGTGTGGACAACTGGGAAATTCAACGTTGAACGTTTGCGGTTTTAATGGTATTATATGGCCTTTAGCGTCTTTACAGACGGTCTTAGCAGCTAGAATATTCACTTTCACTTTGACTGACAGCTTCTCTCGTGGCTTATTCTACCAATGTTTGACCCGAGAGTGCGATGGCAGTGATTGCAGGTCAGTCTTTTGGGTTCACTTTGGCGAGTGTTTTCATTCCGCCTCTGTCGTTTTGTCAGGTATGTTTCTTTTGCCTTGAAGTCTATTGCGAGCGTGCCACTGCGCAATTTTTGTCTCCATCTGCTTCGATCACTTGCAAGGTTCTCCCATTCATTGGGGTCGATGTTGAATGCTTTCATCGTGACCTTGCAAGTGTCTTTGAATCGCAGATGTGGCCTACCTCTGGGTCGGTTGCCAGTAGCAAGTTCCCCGTAGAGAATTTGTCTGGGGATGCGATCATTTTCCATACGGTGGAGATGTCCAAGCCACCGCAGTCTTTTTTTGCCTAGGAGAGCCTGAGTTGATGGAATGTTGGCTCGGCTCAGAACTTCGATATTTGAGATCCTGTCTTGCCACTTGATCTTGAGAATTTTGCGTAGGCAGCGCAGGTGGAAGGAGTTGAGGGATCTTTCATGTTTGGAGTAGGTGGTCCATGTCTCTGAGCCATACAGCAGGGTGCTTAGGACGCAAGTTTGGTACACGAGTACCTTTGTTTTGATGGTCAGCTTGCTATTGTTCCACACCCTTTTTGAGAGTTTGCCAAAAGCTGTGGCCGCCTTTCCTATTCTGGCATTTATTTCAGTTGTTATGTCTGTGCTACCACTGATGGTTGAGCCTAGGTAGCAGAATTTTCCCACTTGCTCCAGAGGAGAGCCATTCAGCATGATTGGGTTGGAGTTTCTCAAGCCTTGTGTCAAAACTACAGTTTTTGGAGACACTGATCTTTAGCATGAATTTGTCACAGGCTTTGGCAAGGCTATTGATGAGAGCCTGGAGCGTGGTTTCATCGTGGGCCACGATTGCAGCATCATCTGCGAAGAGGAGCTCTTGTAACATAATATGCTCTGTACGAGATTTTGCTTTTAGTCTGGCAACATTAAAAATGGAGCCGTCCACTCTGGTGTTAATAAGTACTCCACCTGAACATTGACCAAAGGCATTCTTGAGTAGGGCTGCAAAATATATACCAAATAAGGTAGGAGCAAGAACACATCCCTGCTTCACACCGCTGTTTACAGCAAATGAATTGGATGTGCAGCCCTCAAAGTTGACACATGCCCTCATGTCAGTGTGGAAGGATGCAATAAGTTTTAGCAATGTTGGTGGACAGCCTATGGATTTAAGGACTGCATACAGGCCAGATCGGCTTACGGTGTCGAAAGCCTTTGTTAGGTCCACAAAGCATGTTATAAGCGGCCTGTTTTGTTCTTTACATTTTTCTTGGATTTGCCGAAGTGCAAATATCATGTCAATAGTTGATCGTTTGCTTCGAAAGCCACATTGTGTTTCTGGTAAGACTTTTTCCGCCAGTTGTTGAAGGCGGCAGAGGATGACGCGAGCAAAAGCCTTTCCAGTAATGCTGAGGAGGGATATGCCTCGATAGTTGTTGCAGTCGCCTTTGTCTCCTTTGTTCTTGTAAAGTGTGACAATTTTGGCGTCTCTCATATCATGTGGTATCACGCCTTCTTTCCAACACTGCAGTAACAGATTATACAGGTGTGGTAATAGTGGGCCTTTTAGGTCTTTTAATACCTCTGCAGGAATGTTGTCACTTCCTGTGGCTTTTCCAGCAGACAGGTGGTCGATTGCATTGGAAAGCTCGACTAAGGAAGGTTCAGCGTCAAGTTCGGCCATTATTGGCAGTTTTTGGAGGTGTTCCTCAAAATCTGGTGGAATATTTTTCTCAGTTGAATACAACAGAGAGTAATGCTCTACCCACCTATTCAGTTGTTCATTTTTATCTGTGATGGGTTCACCATTTACAGACTTAAGTGGGGCGCTTTTGGTGATGATTGGCCCAAGGGCTACTTTCATCTGACTAAAGGCGGTTTTCATATCTCCCTTTTCATTTGCCTCTTGTATGCTGTTACACAAGTCTGTCCAGTATTTGTTGGCGCAACGTCTTACCTCCAGCTGAAGTTTAGCTTTTGCATTTTTCAAACAAGTTTTTGTACTCTGATTGCAATTTTTGTTATACTCATTGAAAGCAGATTTCTTTTGCTCAATGAGAGGTAGGAGAATTTCGCTGTTCTGGGCTACCCAGTCGTTGTTTGAAACTTTATGCTGTCCAAAAGACTTGATGACACAGTCATGAATTTTTGAACTGAGAGTGTTCCATGTTTCATCTACCGAGTCACATTGGGTGACATTATCCATGCTTTCAGCAAATAACTTTTCAAATGACTTTCTATTTGATTCATCTCTGATTGCTGTTACATTGATCTTAGGGATTGAAGGGGCTTTTGATCTGTATATTTTCTTGGCCGAAATTTTGATTTTGCTGACTACCAGTGCATGGTCGGTGTCACAGTCAGCACTGTGGAGGGAACGAGTTATTTTTATACAGCCCAAACTCTTCCTCCTTGAGAGAATAAGATCTAATTGATGCCAATGGCCAGACCTGGGATGGCGCCATGATGTTCTTTGGCATCTCTTAAGGTCAAAGTACGTGTTTGTAACACATAATGAGTTTACGGAGCATAACTCCAGAAGGCGCTGCCCGTTTTCGTTGATGTTGCCAATGCCGAAGTGCCCAATGCACTTTGGCCATGCGGAGTGATCTGCTCCCACTCGAGCGTTAAAGTCACCCAGAATTAGCAGGCCTTCGGTGAGAGGGATGTTGTGGAGAGTCCTCTGCAATGCCTCGTAGAAAATGTCTTTGGTTTCGTCAGAGGAGGTAAGTGTTGGGGCATAGACACAGATAATGTTGGTAAAACCAGACCGGGTGTTCAGTCTGAGTGTCATGATGCGTTCTGACACTCCAATTGGAGTTGCGATCGAATTGATAAGGGAGTTTTTTACGGCGAAGCCCACGCCGTGGATTCTCGGCTGTTCGCTGCTAAGGCCCTGCCAGAAGAAGGTGTAGTTTTCTTCTTTGACTGACCCGGAGTCGGGAAGTCGAGTTTCTTGAAGGGCAGCGATGTCGATGTTTAGTAGCTGAAGTTCTCGATCAATAATTTGGGATTTCCTGATGGAGTCAATATTAGTGAGATCTTGCTGTTGCAAGCCTGGGCGCATTGTTCTGACGTTCCAGGTACCAAGTTTTAGTATTTTTCTGTTTTTGCCAGGTGCACACTTTACGTCAGCTTTTTGACTTTTGGTCTAGCTCCAACCACCTTATGAAGCAGGCTGACGTGGCGGAACAACACCCAACTGCCTGGGGGCTGCCCAGGTTACGGCGGGCGGTAGTTGATCAATGCAGCTGAAAAGCCGCTCCCACCGACAGAGGGGACCCCTGGCGCTCATCCGTACGCCAAATGGATTGAGCTTATCACCGGTAACTGCCACCTCCCGTGTTGTGCCCATCCGTAACGGATGGCTGGAGTGTCCTCTCCAAATCGGAAATGGGTGGGCTTATAGAGGAGAGAC
>OZ007579.1:1106723-1136990 GCA_963931925.1 Onchidella celtica
AGGGAATGAACGGGAAGCCATTGAATTACAAGAAGAACTAAAGAGGTTAAAAAAAGAAAGAAGAAAATCTGCACACTTACGTCATTTTGACACATTTTAGTGAGGGGGGGGGGGTAATACCGAATGTTCTGGAGCGCGTTAAAGTGTTTGTCCCCAATATCCTGTGTCTGACCTAGCGGTATGACTGATGGCCGTGACTTCTGTCTCTGACAGCTGAACGTATTAACCAAAAGTTGACTTGGTGCAACAGAAGCACGTTTGTTGTCTCCCCCTGTCAAACTGTGATCAGCCAATCAGATTCAAAGCCCTGGAGAACTGTTGTTTTCACGGACTCTTTCTGTTTGGGTTTTCAGACTCGCGGGAAAGTTTTGGCTTGGTTTTTGTCCTGGTTTTGTTTGTTTGCAGGACTTTTTTGGGTGCCTTCCATTGTTACATGTGTTAGAAATGTTGCTAGTCCCGGCGGGCTGTGGCCAGTTGGTTACATGGAGACGTTCCGACATCGGGTTTCAATGAGTTAACTAGTTGGCTGGAGCAAGACGCCTCATTGAACTCAGTCTCGTGACATGTTTCTCCAGTTAATCGGCCGATCAATGTCGGCTAGTGCGTGCCTAGGCTTACTGTTGCAGCAGTTTTATGTTTTTTCAGTCAAGAATAAAACTGTACACGGTCCCTCTACCGCCCTCAGTCACTGTGTTTTGTGGATGTAGTGAGATGTTTTCGTGGTTGTCTGTGCTGTCTCGTTGCCAGCAAAACTCCATGTCCGACTGTTGAAATCAACCTGTGATAGGTTTCTTGCTAACTTATTTCACGGTTTTCCTGATCCTAACCATAACACATATTGTTAGGGACGTCGTAGTCTACTTACAAGGCCAAATAGAGAAAGTACTGAGTTGCCTTCATTGTTCAGCTGTAGCGTTCTATGTAAAACACTACGCTCACCTAACAACAACCCTTTCAAACAAATCTGCAAGAAATTGAAAACGAACTGTGATTAAAATCAATAATATTATTATCAGCAATTGAACAGGAACAACAACTAACACAACAAATCTTTAGGAAAACGAAGACATGACGTAAGACAATATTGTTTTGACTATTCTTTACTATGTGACTTACCTGAACATTGGCGGGCCTGGAAATATACCGGTGCAGATAAACTGTCAGTTTGTCTGGAGTTGTAGCTGCGCACAGCACGGCACTGTGCTTTTCATGATGTGATATGTTATATAATGTTTCTGTGGGTACAGAGCTGAATGTGCACTGAACGTGTCCTGTCATCACGTTCTGCAAGACTGAACACACATTTTCTGCACCGAACTACAATCTAACATTAATTGGTTATGTCATAATTATTGTAGTGTGATCCAACATGAAAGCCCGGACTGCTCTAACTGGTTGTGGGTCGTGGCGAAACGAGAGGCAATAAAACATGAATTGGACGCGAATTCCTTCCTGTCGTGGGTTTGGAACTAATCGGTTGTGCTCACTTTTTGCAGGATGGCGGTGAAGGTACAACATCAGCAACAGCAGCGGTATCAGCAGAAGAAAACAACAACGATAATAGAAATCTGTACTACTGAAGGAGGACTGTCCGTGGTACTGTCCTTGTCCTGCTACGGGCCAATCAAGGATAGGGGTACAAACTACGTCAGAAAGCACACTATTCTGACATTCTGCACGGACCTCCAACCACTGCCCCGTCCGTCACTTTCTACCCTCTCTACATCTGTTTAGAACCGAAATAATTCCCAAAGCAAGCAGCAGGGTATTTCTGTGGTTTTAATTTTAGCAGCTAACACCTCGAATAGTTTAAATCAGGCGGCAACAACAAGCAGTGTTCACGTCACCCCTTGGTGATCGTGAAATAAAAGGGATAGGAGGCGAGATATCAGTGACACAAAGCAAATGAAAAAAACAACACAAACAACTGGAAAACAAAATAATAATAAAAAAAAAAGGCAACTTCGGTGCACCCTCCACTGTAGTTGAAATCTGTATGCAAAATTTGGTTACTGTAGGAGACCTGACAAAAAGCATTTTGTGTTCAAAGGTGGAGAATCCGTGAATTCTATATATAGATAGAAGATACAAATAGAAACTGGCAGATCCAAGGCAGATAGTGATCAGGTTAATATTACATTTGGTGGTGAATAAAACAATTTTAGCATTAATTTTTGTCAGTTGCATTTTTATATAGTGAACCACAGCCCCATTGAGCCAGCTTGCCTGTGGTATATTAATGTTCACTACAAGTCCTGCACACACGAGCACCACAGCCGAGTGAATCTGCACACACGAGCACCACAGCCGAGTGAATCTGCACACACGAGCACCACAGCCGAGTGAATCTGCACACACGAGCACCACAGCCGAGTGAATCTGCACACACGAGCACCACAGCCGAGTGAATCTGCACACACCAGCACCACAGCCGAGTGAATCTGCACACACCAGCACCACAGCCGAGTGAATCTGCACACACCAGCACCACAGCCGAGTGAATCTGCACACACCAGCACCACAGCCGAGTGAATCTGCACACACGAGCACCACAGCCGAGTGAATCTGCACACACCAGCACCACAGCCGAGTGAATCTGCAAACACCAGCACCACAGCCGAGTGAATCTGCACACACCAGCACCACAGCCGAGTGAATCTGCACACACGAGCACCACAGCCGAGTGAATCTGCACACACGAGCACCACAGCCGAGTGAATCTGCACACACGAGCACCACAGCCGAGTGAATCTGCACACACCAGCACCACAGCCGAGTGAATCTGCACACACCAGCACCACAGCCGAGTGAATCTGCACACACCAGCACCACAGCCGAGTGAATCTGCACACACCAGCACCACAGCCGAGTGAATCTGCACACACGAGCACCACAGCCGAGTGAATCTGCACACACCAGCACCACAGCCGAGTGAATCTGCAAACACCAGCACCACAGCCGAGTGAATCTGCACACACCAGCACCACAGCCGAGTGAATCTGCACACACCAGCACCACAGCCGAGTGAATCTGCACACACCAGCACCACAGCCGAGTGAATCTGCACACACCAGCACCACAGCCGAGTGAATCTGCACACACGAGCACCACAGCCGAGTGAATCTGCACACACGAGCACCACAGCCGAGTGAATCTGCACACACGAGCACCACAGCCGAGTGAATCTGCACACACGAGCACCACAGCCGAGTGAATCTGCACACACGAGCACCACAGCCGAGTGAATCTGCACACACGAGCACCACAGCCGAGTGAATCTGCACACACGAGCACCACAGCCGAGTGAATCTGCACACACGAGCACCACAGCCGAGTGAATCTGCACACACGAGCACCACAGCCGAGTGAATCTGCACACACGAGCACCACAGCCGAGTGAATCTGCACACACGAGCACCACAGCCGAGTGAATCTGCACACACGAGCACCACAGCCGAGTGAATCTGCACACACGAGCACCACAGCCGAGTGAATCTGCACACACGAGCACCACAGCCGAGTGAATCTGCACACACGAGCACCACAGCCGAGTGAATCTGCACACACCAGCACCACAGCCGAGTGAATCTGCACACACGAGCACCACAGCCGAGTGAATCTGCACACACCAGCACCACAGCCGAGTGAATCTGCACACACGAGCACCACAGCCGAGTGAATCTGCACACACGAGCACCACAGCCGAGTGAATCTGCACACACGAGCACCACAGCCGAGTGAATCTGCACACACGAGCACCACAGCCGAGTGAATCTGCACACACGAGCACCACAGCCGAGTGAATCTGCACACACCAGCACCACAGCCGAGTGAATCTGCACACACCAGCACCACAGCCGAGTGAATCTGCACACACGAGCACCACAGCCGAGTGAATCTGCACACACGAGCACCACAGCCGAGTGAATCTGCACACACGAGCACCACAGCCGAGTGAATCTGCACACACGAGCACCACAGCCGAGTAAATCTGCACACACGAGCACCACAGCCGAGTGAATCTGCACACACGAGCACCACAGCCGAGTGAATCTGCACACACGAGCACCACAGCCGAGTGAATCGGCACACACGAGCACCACAGCCGAGTGAATCTGCACACACGAGCACCACAGCCGAGTGAATCTGCACACACGAGCACCACAGCCGACTGAATCTGCACACACGAGCACCACAGCCGACTGAATCTGCACACACGAGCACCACAGCCGAGTGAATCTGCACACACGAGCACCACAGCCGAGTCAATCTGCACACACGAGCACCACAGCCGAGTCAATCTGCACACACCAGCACCACAGCCGAGTGAATCTGCACACACCAGCACCACAGCCGAGTGAATCTGCACACACCAGCACCACAGCCGAGTGAATCTGCACACACCAGCACCACAGCCGAGTGAATCTGCACACACCAGCACCACAGCCGAGTGAATCTGCACACATGAGCACCACAGCCGACTGAATCTGCACACACGAGCACCACAGCCGAGTGAATCTGCACACACCAGCACCACAGCCGAGTGAATCTGCACACACGAGCACCACAGCCGAGTGAATCTGCACACACCAGTACCACAGCCGAGTGAATCTGCACACACCAGCACCACAGCCGAGTGAATCTGCACACACCAGCACCACAGCCGAATGAATCTGCACACACGAGCACCACAGCCGAGTGAATCTGCACACACGAGCACCACAGCCGAGTGAATCTGCACACACGAGCACCACAGCCGAGTGAATCTGCACACACGAGCACCACAGCCGAGTGAATCGGCACACACGAGCACCACAGCCGAGTGAATCGGCACACACGAGCACCACAGCCGAGTGAATCGGCACACACGATCACCACAGCCGAGTGAATCGGCACACACGAGCACCACAGCCGAGTGAATCGGCACACACGAGCACCACAGCCGAGTGAATCGGCACACACGAGCACCACAGCCGAGTGAATCTGCACACACGAGCATCACAGCCGAGTGAATCTGCACACAACAGCACCACAGCCGAGTGAATCTGCACACACCAGCACCACAGCCGAGTGAATCTGCACACACCAGCACCACAGCCGAGTGAATCTGCACACACCAGCACCACAGCCGAATGAATCTGCACACACGAGCACCACAGCCGAGTGAATCTGCACACACGAGCACCACAGCCGAGTGAATCTGCACACACGAGCACCACAGCCGAGTGAATCTGCACACACGAGCACCACAGCCGAGTGAATCTGCACACACGAGCACCACAGCCGAGTGAATCTGCACACATGAGCACCACAGCCGAGTGAATCGGCACACACGAGCACCACAGCCGAGTGAATCGGCACACACGAGCACCACAGCCGAGTGAATCGGCACACACGAGCACCACAGCCGAGTGAATCGGCACACACGAGCACCACAGCCGAGTGAATCTGCACACACGAGCACCACAGCCGAGTGAATCTGCACACACGAGCACCACAGCCGAGTGAATCTGCACACACAAGCACCACAGCCGAGTGAATCTGCACACACGAGCACCACAGCCGAGTGAATCTGCACACACCAGCACCACAGCCGAGTGAATCTGCACACACCAGCACCACAGCCGAGTGAATCTGCACACACCAGCACCACAGCCGAGTGAATCTGCACACACCAGCACCACAGCCGAGTGAATCTGCACACACGAGCACCACAGCCGAGTGAATCTGCACACACCAGCACCACAGCCGAGTGAATCTGCAAACACCAGCACCACAGCCGAGTGAATCTGAATTGGTGAGAGATGATCAACTGGGATAGAAGGAGGGGAGGGGAAAGGGGGCACGAGAGGGGGAAGGAAAATGGGAGGGGAGGGGGGGGCGAGAAAGGAGAGGAGCAAGTTTATCCCGGGCAATGCTGGATATCTCTATGAGTAATAATTATAATAGTAGTAGCAGGAGTGGTAGTAGTAGTAGTAGTAGTAGTAATAGTAGTAGTAGTAGTGGTAGTTGTTGTTGTAGTAGTAGTAGTAGTAGTAGTAGTAGTAGTAGTAGTAATAATAAAGTAATAATAACAATAACAATCTTATTGATGGTAGAGACAGGCGCCTTTCCTCTTCCGATATTTTCTCCCATGAGTGCATGTCCGCTGTCCGGCCAGTGTTAATGGTTTGCTCATCTAAATGGGCTGTCATCTGATGATTTTCTATGGAATCACTTGCCATTGCTGTCAGACCATTGGATTTTCTGCCTTATTTAGCAACGTAACGGTGAGAAAGTAGCCTAAGTGACATCACAGCTGAGCTGGTCTGGTGATATTGGCTAAATTGATCTTGTAGATGGTGGGACGAGTGCTGTCGCTGACGTCATTCCGTGACACACCCCGAAGGAAAAATGTGGGTTTTGCATGCAGGTCCTGATGATATAGATTCCAGTCGTAAATATCAATCAATGTTGTCATTTTCAAATTGATGTCGAAGAAAAATGGTCGTGGTAGTGGTGGTAGTGGTCGTGGGTGGTGGTCGGGGTAGGGGGGGGGGAGGGTGGAGAGAAGGAGAAATCAATACAAATATGAAAAATACAAGATTAGAAACGCACTATCTGAATCCTATGACCGTATGGTCTTTTCTACACTTGCTTATGTCTGTGTTTCAATGTGTCGAGATGAATATCAGTTTACGCTGTTACTGTTGATTATTAGTTGACACCTGTGTGGAAGCTGATCTCTTTGTATTCTTGGCTGAGTTCTGAATGACGTGTCTGCTGGTGTCCTCGGCTCCCAGCAATTCTCATGTATACAGATGACGTGTGTATGTATTTTGAATTACTGTCTGACCGTCCACCCATTGGTCTGTCTGCACGCCTGTCTGTCCCCCGGTCTGTACGTCTGTCTATCTGTATAGCTGTCTGTCTGTATGCCCATTGTCTGTCTGTCTGTCTATGTTCTAGAATGGATGCCACTATCAAATCCGAGTGTGAGAGATTTGTAAACTAATACAAACACTGACATTCTCAAATTTACTCCAGTTCTGATTTTGCCTAGACATTTTTCCCCCTTCACCACAATTTTCATTCCGCGCCAGATCTCAGAGAAAAGTTTATTATATCTTTCTATTTTCAGTCACACTAAAGGGTCTAAAAATTTGTCCACTTTTCTCTGAAATTACTTGCTATGTGCAGAAGTGATGGAAATTCTTCACTGCCTTCCAATTAAAGAAAAAGCAAAAACAAACATTAAAATTAATACAAATCTTATCTGTCTTAATTCATCGAACCATTTTAATTTTCTGTTACATGTTAACGGGGAAGTCTCTACTCTGTTCTAAAGTCTTAGATTCGCAGAGTGTAGAGAACTGACTCGACTTGTCTAATACTTTATCCTGTATCACGTTTAGACATGCGGAGATAGGAGATCTCGTAGCGATGGTTTAGCTGTGGAGATTTCTTGTGAAGACGTTCCTTTATAACATTATCGGACTCATTTAAGCTTATCAGTTTTCAAAGTGAGTTCATTACGCTTCTCTCAGCATGTTCACATTTCTTCCTTACAGGTAGACGAAACTGTATTTTTACATCATCCTCACACCCCTCCCCCTTCCCACCCCACTCGTTTCAAGCTATTTACTCATTATACCTGACCTTTATGTAGGATTTTGTGACACTGCGCCGCGGGGAAAGAATATCTTAGTTGTGTAGACGTGACGTTCGGATGTTGTTGTGTTTGTATTTTCTTTTTCGTCGTTGCTGCTGTTGTTTCTCTCATCCATCCCGTTCTCTCCTCTTTGATCCTACAGAAATAAGTTTCTGGGTCGGTGATGTGCTTTTTTCTTCCTCAACTTTTCTCTTCTTTTACTTTCTTCTTTAGGGAATTGTTTATGGTTTCAAGGCCATGTTCTGTTTCTGGAAACTTCTCCGTCATTAGTGTTCTTTGTTGTTCTTTGTTGTTGTTGTTGTTGTTGTTGTGTTCTTCTTCTTGTTTGAACACTCTACACCCGTCCCAGACCCGAGGGATTCTGCACTTTGGTTCTCTACAAACATACACCTAGACATTCTCACTCACACTGTCATAGACTACATGTATCTAAACACACTTTCTGGACAGATGGCATTAATTAGGTTATGCGCACACACGCGACCTGCTGTCGTATTGCCGTCCTGTCTTACTTCCATGATGCCAGTCCAGCCTGCAATGTCCCCGTCCATCGTGCAATGTCCCCGTCCATCCTGCAATGTCCCCGTACACCCTGCAATGTGTCCGTCCACCCTACATTGTCCCGGTCCACCCTGCAATGTTACCGTCCACCCTGCAATGTGCCCGTGTCTGGGCTGTGCGCCCGTCTCCATTCAGCCGCCTAGTTTTTAAAGAATGTGACACGACAGCGACACAACAAAGTCGCAAGTATGCGCCTAGACTGACGGACGTGGTTACATAAAACATCAAAACAAAGCTACACACACATTTACACATATGCACAAAAATAACAAAGTAAACACGCCCGATAGTGACACACTAACAAAATCGTCGCTCGAAGAGTTGCAGCATTTTACTTTTTTAAAATGTATTTGCGCGGTAACTGAATAATCTCAGCCATTTGTCTCCTGTCTAATACTCGCTATTTAATCCATTTCAGTAAAGAGACAAACCCACGTTACAGGGCAGTGGACTGATCAAGATAATCTGTGTATTCTGGAATAGTCTAAATCTTCAAAGTCACTTCTAGTTATAGCTACAGATTAGATACCTCAATTTGACAGAACACTCTCAATAACAGAAAACAACATCCAGTCACCCTGCAGTACTCGCCAACCAATAATACGTTCTGGTATAACCTTGACCTCAGAAATCTGGCAAATCAACTCACTCTTCATCCCAACATCACTATTTTGTTCCACATCCTTCAGTCGAAGTTCTTGGCCTGGCTCTGGTTTGAGGCATCACATTGGCAGCAAAATTATTGATAAATATATTAAGAGCAGTCCTGGATCGTGCTGAGTCTGTCAGTTTCATTTTGGAAACCAGAAGGAAAAGGAAAGATTGAGTTTCTGCGGTTGTCACTAAGTTAATGTCGAACTGGGTCGATGTTGTTGCCTCGTCCTACATTCTGCTTACAGCCAGCAGGGACAGATAACCTGGCTGGAGAATGACGGAAGTGGGACAGGAATCTGTTCTGATGTCTTAATTTACTTCCGGTTTTCAAATCCTGGACAGAATACACAAATTCTTTAAGGACGAGAGAAGGGAATTTCATTGTTTGTGTTTGTTTGGTGTTATCTGACCGTAAATAGTAGAGTTACACATACACACACACACACACACACACACACACACACAGAGAGACACACACATACTGTTATCCCGAAGGTTCGCAATTACAATGATGTCATGATTAAATAAAATTGTCTATTGATGAAACAGCGTTGTCAAGCGTTGTTAAGCAGCCTCAGGAGTTTCTCTGTTCTTAATTTCATCTGCCTGTGTGTCTGTTTTTCTGTCTGTTTGTACGCCGCATCTATCTGTCCATGTATCTGTCTGTTCACCACCTGACACATACTCGCAGGGCACCTTGTCCTGTCTGATGGAGGCAGACATCTACAAGCTGATTTAACACATTCTTATCATGTATCATGATGTCAGGTCAGAAAAATCTGCTACTGGTAACATGTAATCCAGTACAACCTGTTTCATGAACTGGTACGCTAGCATGGTATCAGTGGGCGTGCACCTGTCGGTGCAAACGGCCAGGGCGGAGGAGGTTTCATCTAACCCAACGGCCACATGCTAGGGCACAATGTGACCCTCAGTACTTGAGTCCTTCACATTGGCCCCCGGTAGCGGTGTGGTCATAGGCTTGTTTGCCTAAATCACAGACGAAGAATTGAGCAAACTTCCCGGACGCAGCTTCGAAGCTGGCGGCAGCAGGCCAGTGGTTGAATGATAGGGCAGATGGCAATATACCGTCACTCTGGCCTGGATATCGTGACACAGAGCATCCACCAGTATTGGTGTTCTTTGGTTTGGGTCTTTCACCCTAGTCAGTTGGGACTGCGAGGCTGTGGAGTAGCCTACAGGCAGCCGGTCAGGCAATATGACTGTCCCTCTGGCATCCTCCTGCACCTGGATACATTTCCAGTCGTCTTGACCCTGTCTTGCCACTTGGATAAGTTGTGTCCAGCCGAGAGAGTGAGTCTGATGTTTGCGCAGCTCTTTCTCACTAAAAACAAATTCTTTGCGCCAGTCTTAACACTCACCTCGTCTTCTTTCATCTTTGTCTCGTCTTCTTTCCTCTCAAAATTCCAACGGCGATGGGCGAGTGCGGTGGCAGCAGGTTTGGATAGACTGGAAGCTGTTAGCACAGACCTACACGTTGGTGGCTGTGGGCTATGGTCGCTTCATCGTCGATTGAAGTGGAGGCGTGGGGAGGCAGCACCCACAGTAGCTGAGCAGCCTTATTTAAGGATAGCACTGCTCACCTCAACCGAGGAAGGGGCTAGAAAAGGTGCCCTAAAGAAAGCCCACTTCACATCACCCTGACTGGTATACCGCGACCAGTGGGGATCCCTTTTTGCGGTCGAAACAAAAAGAAATTCAGCTCACTCAGGCTAGGAGCCTGGAATATACGCACACTACAGGACAACTCAAACAACCCGGAAAGACGCACTGCACTTATTGCCATTGAGCTCAGCAGGTACAACCTGGACATAGTGGCACTCAGTGAGACCAGACTCCCTGATAGTGGCCAACTCAAAGAGCTCAGTGGTGGATACACCTTCTTCTGGAAAGGCAAGGGTGCAGTCGAACCGAGACAGCATGGTGTTGGGTTTGCAATTAAAAATGACCTTGTCAGAAACTTGCAGTCCATGCCAATTGAAATAAATGACAGGCTAATGACACTCAGGATCCCAGTTGGGAAAAGCCAGTCAGCCACCCTCATTAGCGCATATGCGCCCACCATGACCAACCCAGATGAAGCCAAAGACAAGTTCTATTCTGATCTAGAATCTGTCATATGCTCTGTCCCAGCAGCTGATAAGCTGATTCTCTTGGGGGACTTCAATGCTAGGGTTGGCTCCGAAATCTCAGCGTGGCCAAATGTTTTGGGCCCTCATGGAGTTGGTTCATGCAATAACAATGGGTTGCGCTTACTTACTTTGTGCGCTGAATTTGGCCTGTTCATTACCAACACAAATTTTAGTCTCCCCGTGAGAAACAGAACGTCATGGATGCATCCCCGCTCAAAGCATTGGCATCTCATAGACTATGTCATTGTGAGGAAGACTGACAGAAAGGATGTCCTTGTAACAAAGGCGATGTGTGGTGCCGAGTGTGGAACTGACCACAGACTCATTGTTTGCAAGCTCAGACTAACATTGAGGCGCAATAGACGCCCTCAAGGGAAAGCGCCACCTAAACGCCTAAATGTTTCAAAACTCTGCTCAGCTGAGAAACAGAGCGAGCTCTCATCAGAACTCTCCTCAAAATTGGATTGCGTGACTTTTGACCCTGGGAACATTGAACAGAGCTGGACTGACCTAAATACGACTGTACACTCTTGCGCCAGCAGCACAGTTGGTTTTCCTGTCCGCAAGCACCAGGACTGGTTCAATGATAATGATAATGAAATCAAAGTGCTCATCAAAGAAAAAAATAGTCTCATCCAAGCTCACTGCAGTGACCCCTCTTCCACAGCAAAAGCTGATGCACTGCGTGCATGTAAGGGTGTACTCCAGAAGAAGCTGAGGAAAATGAAAAATGACTGGCTTGAAGAGCGAGTAAGAGAAACTCAGAAATATGCCGACACAAACAACACTAGAAAGTTCTTTGAGAGCCTCCGAGCTGTGTTTGGACCATCCCGCTCTGGCACTACGCCACTTCTTGCGTCAGATGGTTCAACACGCATTGTTGAATTGAATGCCATAATTCAGCGTTGGGCAGAACATTTCGGAGGTGTGCTAAATCGGCCATCAAATATAAATACTGAGTCCATTGACCGCCTCCCTCAGACTCCTATTAATGCAGCTCTTGCCAAGCCATTCACAGCAAATGAGACCCGAACTGCCACAAATCAGATGTCCTTTAACAAATCACCAGGCGTGGATTCAATTCCTGCTGAGGTGTATGCCTTCGGTGGAGAAAAGCTTATTGAAAGGTTGACCGAGTTGTTCAATCATATGTTGAAAGCAGGGAAGCTGCCACAGGACTTCAAAGATGCTTCAATCATCCATCTGTACAAAAACAAAGGGGACAGCCAAGTCTGTGACAACCATCGGGGAATCTCTCTACTTTCAATTGCTGGCAAAATATTGGCAGGAATGCTTCTGAATCGCCTTCTTGATCACCTCTCGTCAAATGACTTGCTTCCCGAGAGCCAATGTGGCTTTCGTAAAGAGAGGGGAACGGCGGATATGATCTTTGCTGCCAGACAGATTCAGGAAAAATGCATGGAACAAAATAAAGCGCTGTACATCACATTTGTTGACCTCACAAAAGCATTTGACACAGTGTGTCGTGAAGGCCTCTGGAAAATCTTGGCGAAGTTTGGGTGTCCACCCGAATTCATCACAATAGTGCGCCAGTTTCATGATGGCATGCAAGCTGCAGTCAAAAGTAACGGCAGTGTTTCAGAGCCCTTTGCTGTCACAAATGGGGTAAAACAGGGTTGTGTCTTAGCCCCAACTCTGTTCAGCATCATGTTCTCTGCAATGCTACAAGAAGCCTTTAGCTCTCCTCCTCAAGGGGTAAGCATCAAGTACCGAACTGATGGCAGTCTATTCAACCTCAGGAGACTTCAGGCAAAAACCAAAACCAAAAGTACTCAAGTCTGTGACCTACTATTTGCTGATGATTGTACACTTCTGGCACACGATGAGGATAGCATGCAAAACTGTGTTGATAAGTTCTCTAGTGCCTGTGACAACTTTGACCTCACAATAAGCACAAAGAAGACGGAAGTGCTCCATCAGCCTACTCCAGACGACAAGTATCCTGTGACCCCAAATATCAAAGTCCATGACAGTCTTCTGAAGGTGTCGGAGAACTTCACCTATCTTGGCAGTACACTGTCTTCCACGGCTCGTGTTGATACTGAAATTCTCTCAAGAATCAGCAAAGCCAGCTCTGCATTTGGCAGGCTTCGAAAGAGAGTGTGGGATGTTGCCGGCATTCGCACAGACACTAAGCTGAAAGTGTACAATGCTGTGGTCCTTCCCACCCTACTCTATGGGGCTGACACCTGGACAGTGTACCAATCGCATGCCAGAAAGCTAAATCACTTTCATCTGGCCTGCCTTAGAAAGATCCTAAGGATCAAATGGCAGGATAAAATTCCAGACACTGAGGTCCTCAATCGTGCCAAGGAATTGAGCATCTTCTGCCACCTGAAAAAAATTCAGCTACGTTGGGCAGGACATGTTGTCAGAATGCCCGACTCCAGACTCCCTAAGCAAATCTTCTTCTCTGAGCTCTCCAATGGAACGAGGAATGTTGGGGCCCCAAAGAGACGTTACAAAGACACTCTCAAGCAATCACTGAAGGCCTTTGCCATTGATGTGAGTGAATGGGAAAAGCTCTCGCTTGATCGTGCAAATTGGAGGGCGGCCCTTACCAGAGGCAGCAAAGCATGGGAAGCTGACAGAGTCCAGCAGGCTATCAAAAAAAGAGAACGGCGCAAGAAAAGGCCCAGTGGTACTGAACCAACGGAGCACTCTTGTCATTTATGCGGAAGGGTCTGCAGGGCAAAAATAGGACTTATCAGTCACATGAGAAGCCATAAGTCATGAAAGAACAGTCTTTCCATTCTGTCCTCCTTTAGTTCTCTTTATTGTCCATGTGTTGAAATTCTCAACAATTTCTGTTCTTTATTCCTCTGGTGTTGTTAAGGCCATCATCATACCTGATGGACGAACTATTATCATGTATACAAAATTCATATAGGGATCCATAAATATTTCCTGTTGAATTTTAAAAAATAACGTTTATTTATTTTATTTCATTTATAAGAAACTGAAAAGTGAGAAGTGAAAAGTGAAAAGTGAAAAGTGAAAAGTGAAAAGTGAAAAGTGAAAAGTGAAAAGTGACCCACAGTGAGAGAAGGAAAAACCGGGAAAGACACATAGTGACGTGATCGTGCCGACTCTCCGTTAGATCCGAAGTCAAACTCAAAACTCAAAGCGGGTGAGGTGCATACACAGAAACACAGAAGGACATTGACCACCTCACACACAGAAGGACATTGACCACCTCACACACAGAAGGACATTGACCACCTCACACACAGAAGGACATTGACCACCTCACACACAGAAGGACATTGACCACCTCACACCATCAACAAACCGACGTCTACACCATCTTCCACAATACCACACTCTGCAGGTTACCTTTTCTTTTTACCATCATCCTGTTGAGCTCATTAAAGTTTTTGTTTCACTTTGTCTCCTGTGAGTTGTTTAAAGACTTTGTCCATTCACGCCGTGTTTGTTGTAGGGGAGAGAATTGTGTTTAGTCTGTGGGACAGCACAAGAACTGGAGCATCGGCCACTTTACATGTCACTCACTGGGAGAGCTGGGGAGAATTTACTGCGCAGAAAGTTCTGGAATCTGAAATCTGCCGGAATGCTCAGAGGAAACTTTCATAATTTCATTTCTACCTTGTACTTTATCACAAAACCGCGCATAAATGTATTCTCTGGGGAGCAGTGACAACTGTTTTTGGCAAAGAATTTATTATCCATAGCGGCATTTTTGTTCATTTATTTATTTATTTATTTATGTTTTTATTTATTTATGTTTTTGCTATTAATTAAGAAAGGAAAACTACACTTTTTCATCTATCTGTGTCACTACAATGTAATGAGGGTGAGGAACACAATTCAAGTAAAACATTCCTTTCCCCTATTTCCTATCAAATTTGGTCTTTCGCACCTGCGTGGTTTTGTGATAGGACCAGCCCAGATTGACGTTTTCTTTTCTCTTTTTCAATATCTCTCAGCTCCATCAACGAACAGAATTTTGAGTTTTTCAAATCTCCTATGTGATTTTTTGTCCTCAGTCTGCAGGTCAGCGGCGGTCAAGTGTCCGTGGGCGATCTCTATGTCAGGGCAGCACTTGAGCTGGAAAGCGTGTTTTTTTTGTGTGTTTTTTTCTGCTTTCTTTTTTTTTCCATGGGGCGGGCGGGGCATTGGAAAGTTGAGCCACATTGCTGGGGCCTGGAATCTGTGAAATTCATTGATGACGTGAACGTTGAATTATCTTTTCTTGATTTTTGTTGTTGACATTTTACACTGGTTTTTTTTTCTGACTGGTTTGTTTGAGTCTTGTCTTGAATTTCTCTCAGATTTTTTGTCTTCTTTTTTTCTTTGTCTGTTTTCTGCTGTTTGGGGGAAGGGGGGGGGGGGAGCGTGTTATTCTGCTTTTGCAATTTTTTTATTTTTTTTTCATTTTTTCTTTCTTTTTTCTTCTGGGTTTTTGCTGCTGTAGTCGCTGGTTCCTGTCTCATTCCTTTGTCGTCTTGTTGGTATTTTTTTTTTGCATTTTCTTTTTATTCTTTCATAAGGAAAATTTCATGACGTGTTGTTTCTCTGACGACATGCTGATCTTTGTCGGAGAGTACTAATGACTACAGTAATCAATGTCACTTCCAGATTTGGCCACACCAAACGTTTCAGTTCTTGTTGCTGTACTTAGTACATGTTTTATTTATATTTGAAAAAAAATTTTTTTTGGGGGGGGGGGGGGGGAGGGGGGTTACAATGCTGAAAATTGAGGGAGGGGTGACATAATACAGAATAATGTGTGTTCATTTCGTCATTCATGAGGACTACTTACCACAATCATATCTGGTCACGTAGCACAGACTCTTGAGGCCATTTCAATATTTTACTGGTTTTTGCCAGTTTTTGTGGGAATTTTTGCCAAACCCGCCAGTTGGAACGGATGTTGTCAATGTGGGATCTGGGCATATCCTCACTTTGAGGGGGCGGGGGGGGGGGGTCATTGATTGTGTGAGCAGTGTGTCAATTTTCCCAGCACTCACTGGGCCTGATGTAAGGGCAATGGCAGAACAGCTGATTTCACTCGCTGACATTTTAATGGCAGACAATAGACATTACATTATAGAGCCATACAATGTGTGGAACGGTTTGGGTTTTCTTTACAAGTCGTTCAATGCTTGAATCAAACACTGGAATGTTATGACAATATGCCTAAACCTGTAGTGTCTGTTGCAATTTTATCTATCTATCTATCTATCTATCTATCTATCTATCTATCTATCTATCTATCTATCTATCTATCTATCTATCTATCTATCTATCTACGTATCTATCTATCTATCTATCTATCTATCTATCTATCTATCTATCTATCTATCTATCTATCTATCTATCTATCTATCTATCTATCTATCTATCTATCTATTTATCTATCTATCTATCTATCTATCTATCTATCTATCTATCTATCTATCTATCTATCTATCTATCTATCTATCTATTTATCTATCTATCTATCTTTCGTCTCTCTGTGTGTATGTGTGTGTCTGTCTCTGTGTGACTGTGTGTTTGTCTGTGTGTGTGTGTGTCTATCTATCTATCTACTTTAAACGCGGCATAAGTTAAGAGGCCGCCTCAGACAGATATTTCAAGCAACACATTGATCTAGTCTAAAATCTGAGATGACATCAATTGTTAATGCTCTCCAAGCATCTCAAAACTTTCCCACTCTGCACTGATTTATTGATTTGGTATTGATTCTTCATCGATGTTCATCACGTTGCATTTTTCAGTCAAACTATCCAGGCAATCAATCGTTAGTTGCAGAGAGTGGAACGGAGAACGGATGCTGTATCAAGTTTTTTGTAAAATAAACAGAGAGATTTACCATGCTGTTTCCACCCGGCATGTTAGACACATTTATTTATTCAGTCTGTCGGTCTGTCTGTCTGTCCTCCTCAGCTGGATTTTCGTCAATCTCTCTCTCTCTCTCTCTCTCTTTGTCTTCCATTACCTATGCCTGTCTGTCTGTTTGTCCGTTAGTCTTCCCCCCTCTCTTTTTGTCTCTCTCGTTGTCTCCTTATAATGTCTGTCTGTCTTTCTTTCTCTCTCTGTCGCTATTTGTCCGTTGGACGCTATCTATCTATCTATCTATCTATCTATCTATCTATCTATCTATCTATCTATCTATCTATCTATCTATCTATCTATCTATCTATTTATCTTCCCCTAACTCTTTCTGTCTCTCTCTATCTCTGTCCCTTTCCCTTTCTGTCATATTCTATCCCTGGTTTTCCCCTGAAGTTACAGAAATCACACATAGATTACCTGCGTACAACAGAAATCACACATAGATTACCTGCGTACAACAGAAATCACACATAGATTACCTGTGTACAGTAGAAATCACACATAGATTACCTGTGTACAGTAGAAATCACACATAGATTACCTGTGTACAGTAGAAATCACACATAGATTACCTGTGTACAGTAGAAATCACACATAGATTACCTGTGTACAGTAGAAATCACACATAGATTACCTGTGTACAGTTCTACATCCAGGATGAATGATTTCTCCGCTATCTTACTGGCCTTTGCAGAGCGGTGAGAATCAAGGACGTTTTGGGGGGGGGGGGATGTGTGTGGAGGAGGAGGATGGGTGGATGTGAAGTGGGAGAAATAAGTTTTTACTGTCTAAAAATAATAGGATAGTAGGAAAGGGGGGCCGACCGGCGGGGGGGGGGGGGGGAGATGATGACTCATGTGCAGATGTATTTTTCTGTCAAAAAAGATGGGCCGAGTGTTTACATGGAAAGTTTGACCTAGTGCAACTGAAATAATATGTTCATGGACTAGTATGACGCGAGGTTCATTTCTAGATCATCTGAGAAAAGTAAATTGGTGGTAAACTACTAGACTAGTAATTACATAACTATTACGGCGACTGAACAGAAATGATTTCATGGGCCTCACCTGACATCTTCTTGCTTTCTTCTCAATGTCTTGTTGGTGCTCCAGTGTCACCCCCAACGCTATACCACCACCTCCCACGCCCTTGCAGTTGGTCGTGTCAGCACCCAAGCCTTAACTATGCACCAACACGTGAGTAATCTGCACTACAAACTAATCACTCATCGCCCAGGAGGACCAACTGGGTCACGATGATCTCAAAATAACTGTGTGCCTGTCCCTGGGATGAGGGCGGATTTTTTATTTTCATTTTGGGATGGGGCGTGGGGGGAGGGGGGGGGGTGATATCAGCACTTCAGTTTTCAGTCTGAACTGTTTTCTTCTGGTTTTGTTCTGAAAATTTAGAACATTTACAATTATAATTTGTTCTAAAATAAAGGAGAAATATTCTGTGAGAAGTGGACATGTTTTGTAGCTGATAAAGAACTGAATCATTGAGTGAGTTGAAGGCTGAGCAGGTTATATTTCACTGTTGTAGTGCTGCGCCCTCCAAGGAGCGGCCACCTCAGAAAAACAGCAACCTTTTCCTCTTACCTGCAATGTTTAGTTTATTCTCACTGAAAAATAAAAACAAAACAAAAAAAATTGAAAAATGCCATTGCGGCCATCATGCCTTTTGAAATCTCTTGGGGTAATTCACCTCGCCATTAAACTCACAATGTCGGCCGTTGCATGCCAGAACCATTAGGAATGCAAAAACGTATATACTTGGAATTCTGTGATCAGTGGATAAGTTTTTTATGCAAAATCAGTTGCGTTTTACGCTCCTGTCATGTATTTTTGATCCCCATTAACTTTGACTCAGTGTCGGCGCATCTAACCAGCGAATGGCCGAATTGTGATCAGTATTGATTCGACTTTGTGACTCCTGTTTGGTTTGTGAATTTTCTTTCCTGTCTGGTGTTGGAACTATCCAGGCTATTTCTTGTCCATTTACTGACACATCACTTTTGTTCCCTTCTCTCTCTCTCTCTCTCATTTTAAAAAAAAAACTGAAAAGTCACCGTTTCTTTTCATTTTTGTCTGGGGGAGGGTGAAGAAAGGTGGGGGTCGGATGTCCATCCATAGTTGTGTTGGAACTTCGTGTCTGGCCAGTTTAATCTTTACAACTGTCAGCTCCATTAGAGTTAGTCTCTGGTGTTGTCTAGACATTCCATTTCATGCAACAGAAAGTTGGGGGACAAAAGGGAGAGGAGAACAGACTGGCACAGTGTAGACATTTGTCTTTCTCTCAGAGTTGCTGGCCCTTTCAATGCATCCCAAGTGGAAGTGAACAATAACTATAATCCTATAAATAATAATAACGGAGGAAACAGAAAAATGGAGAATGTGGGAACAGAAAGATTCTAACAGATGGCGTTGGACATACAAAAATCACATCAATTATTCTATACTTCAGACTAAAAATCTGTATGATGAAATTGTGCAGCACAAACTTCAAGTTTACCATGTCTTTTCTTCCGGTCTTTACAAAGTTGGTTGCTTGTTTTTGCCTCTTTCGTCTATTGGTCTGAATGCTATTCTGCTTTCTACTTCAGTTCATTTGGTTAATTACACAATCTAAACTTGTCTCTCACTTGTTCATTTATAAACTTTCTGTAGTATCAACTTGTAGCGTCCACTGGCCTATTTCTTTCTTACAGTCTTCCATCGCTGTTGTTTGTGGTTGATCCGTTTTTGGTCTAATTGTCTGTCTGCTCACCTGTTCATCTCTCTATTTGCTGTATTTATTCTTCTCATTCTCCTCCTTCCCTGCACCTCTCTTCATCCCTGTTACTGCAATTCCTGCCCTTTTTTCCCAATACATCTTGAACACCGCTCTTTACTTGAGAATGAATTTTTGTTTTTGAAAAAGAAATCATTTGTTTAGCAGTTCCGTTTATCAGGTATATTTGACGCCAAGAAAGCGGTTTAATTTGTCATGAATACGCAAAGCTGTTCTTCTGTAAAAAGAAATGAAGAGAGAACAGTTGTGGCGGACACAGTATCTCTTTGTGTGGCTTGGCCGGGTTTGCTTGTCCACGGCCGCCGAGCGCTGTAATGAAGGTCAGAGAGAATAGATCAGCACAAACAACAAATAGGTGCACGGCCGTCTAGGTTTATCACAGACAGACACAGTTGTGTGCTTGTTATCTACTGGTTACACTCATTGGCTGCTGCAGGAGTTTCATCTTTGGTAGCTTTCCACAACAACATATTTATTCATCACTTCCTACAATAACGCCTCCAGCCACAACAACAACAACAACAACAACAACAACAACAACAACAACAACAACAACAACGGCCAGCTTCCCTCTCAGATTTCCGAGATACAATCTAGAGTATAAGAAAAGGTTCTGAATTGAAAACAAGGAAATTGTTCACAAACATTTTATTTTTACTTATTCTCACAATCTACTTAATTTAGCGATTTCCTTTTCTCGGGCACTTAAACAAGATAGTCGATATTGCCAGCCATTATTTCTGTATCAGTTCAATGTCATGTCATTAAAAGGCCGTTATTTGAATGATTATGTACACTTGGAGAGGCCGGAAATTGCAGTAATCGACTCCCCAGTAGTTGAAGTCTACAACAGTCTGATTCCCAACTCACAGAAATGTTGTCTCATGCTTGTTCAAGTACTCGTGAAGGAAATAAAAATAAAAGTCTCATAACGTACGGTCGCGGTGTTTCTCTTCAAATCCATTTCTTTTGTCTCCACTTTCAATGAACACTTTGTTATGGACCACAAGACCACAAGACAATTTCCTCCCCTTCCTACAGAATCTGTAACACTGAAAGTGATGAACGCCAGCAGCACATCTTCCCGTAAACATCTGGATTCTGTACGCCTTTGCACAAATACTGAGAAATGGCGCTGTCACTGATTGCACTACTGGTGATAATTATGTTTTAATAAGTGACATTCGATATCTTTAATCGCAAATTATTTCTTAAACATGGTGTAAATGAAGAATTCATGACAGTTTGAATTGTTTGTACCGTCGACGACTGATCGACTGGCTAAAACATTTCATTTCTGTGAGAACCATTCTTTTTCATTTGTGAGGTTGTTTACTTTACTCTGAGCCTGGCATTGCTTTATAGTGGTCTAGTGTGGGCCATTGTAAATGTCTGGGTTATCAAGGTTTACAACAATAAATAAATAGTAGAGAAAAGTTGTTGCAAACTGAGAACCTTCTCGCACGATAACATTAAAGGGCACTTGAAAGATCCAGCGTTTTTTTTTGTGTGTAAAAGTTGATTTTTGAGCTGTCAGTAGGAGTGACTGTAGTGATTGAGAGAAGAACAGAGAGGCGAATAAAACTATGTATTAGGAGGAAACATGGCTAGATTGGGAAGAAGAGAGAATGAGACTATCGCGAAGACTGAATTCTTAGAAGAATTTGATCAGACTGCAGATTACCTATAATTAATAGCAACTACTCAGAATACGTAAATTAAGTGACGCGTTCCCTCTGAATTCAACGTCAGTAACTACAACTGCTAGATATCGTTCCATCTTTAGAAGCCACGAGACAAACAACTCAGTGCTGTAACAAAATCTTCAGTTTCCATTCATGTGGACGGCAGGTCTGCAGAATTGCTACTTTGAAATACCTGGGGAATTCTAGGATGAAAAATCGAATAAATCTTGTCAAAAAGAAACCCCCAACTGTTAAATTAATGTTTGTATAGATTGATGGCTGGTCATTCTCTCTCCATCTTGTTTTGTTCTACATTCCTGCATCAATCTAGTGCAGAGTTGGGAAATATGGATAGATAAGTAAACATTTTGATCAATTATTTGGCGTTCTGGAACGATCCCACTCTGAGGTTTGATTGTCATTGATAACACAAATATTGCCCACACTTTTGTACTTTCTTCATGTATTACACACAAGCCCCCGCCCACCCGTCTCCAACTGCCCTCACTCAGGGTACATTCCGCTGTAAGAGAGAGGGGGGAGGAGGGAGAGAGTATCACGTGACGTCATACCTGACATTCCAGGCAGGTCTGCAGTTTAAATGTGTCCGTCTGTATAGATTTCTCTGTGCCCTTTCTGTCTGGCAAAGGCACAGAACAAACCAAGATATTAGAGCTGTTTTTGTATACATAGGACAAACTGGGCATTTTGTCTCAGCTTCTTCACTGGGCAGCCTTACTGTAAACATTCACTCACATCACCTCACACTCCACTCCCACTCACACGCATCCTTCAGGAGGCTCAATATTAGGCTCGTGTGAACTGAACCCCCCCCCCCCCTCTCGAAAATAGCAAAAAAAAAAAACGAACATGATTTTGTAATGATTTAATAAAACACTACAGACAAATTTCACGATTTTGAACCTTTTAATGAAATAATTTTTATGTATATTTGCACTGGGCGTGATTAAACTTTCTATTCTGAGAAACTCCATGAAGTGACTGTGATTGACGTATACACCTGATCTCGCCAGTGAGTGTCGGGTTTTAACAACCAAAAAAGTAATCCCCAATAGAAAGAGTTGTTTGCCTTGCCCTTCGTTCTGTATGTGTGTGTGTTTTAGCTTGTGTGTGCGTGCATATATATGTATATTGTATATGCATGTATGTTACTATAATATGTAAAGCTCAGCTGCAATGCTTCTAAATCTACATGTTTTGACCGGCAACTGGTCACACGGTAGAAATTCTGCAATAGTAGAATATCACATTAGAACGTCATGCAGATAGGTGCAAAAAACAACAAGGCAAAAGTCTGTCTACCAAGTCTCTGCCCATACAATATGTCTACCATGTCTCTGCCCATACAGCATGTCTACCATGTCCCTGTTTACAGCCTGTCTACCATGTCCCTGTTTATCGCCTGTCTACCATGTCCCTGTTTACAGCCTGTCTACCATGTCCCTGTTTATAGCCTGTCTACCATGTCCCTGTTTACAGCCTGTCTACCATGTCCCTGTTTATCGCCTGTCTACCATGTCCCTGTTTATCGCCTGTCTACCATGTCCCTGTTTATCGCCTGTCTACCATGTCCCTGTTTACAGCCTGTCTACCATGTCCCTGTTTATCGCCTGTCTACCATGTCCCTGTTTATCGCCTGTCTACCATGTCCCTGTTTACATCCTGTCTACCATGTCCCTGTTTATAGCCTGTCTACCATGTCCCTGTTTACAGCCTGTCTACCATGTCCCTGTTTACAGCCGGTCTACCCTGTCTCTGCCCATACAGCCCCTTTACCATGTCTCTGCCCATACAACATGTCTACCATGTCTCTGCCCATACAGCCGGTCTACCATGTCTCTGCCCATACAGCCTGTCTACCATGTCTCTGCCCATACAACCTGTCTACCATGTCTCTGCCCATATAGCCTGTCTACCCTGTCTCTGCCCATACAGCCTCTTTACCGTGTCTCTGCCCATACAACCTATCTACCATGTCTCTGCCCATACAGCCTCTTTACCATGTCTCTGCCCATACAGCCTATCTACCATGTCTCTGCCCATACAGCCTGTCTACCATGTCTCTGCTCGTACAGCCTGTCTACCGTGTCTCTGCCCATACAGCCTCTTTACCATGTCTCTGCCCATACAGCCTATCTACCATGTCTCTGCCCATACAGCCTGTCTACCATGTCTCTGCCCATACAGCCTCTTTACCATGTCTCGGCCCATACATCCTATCTACCATGTTTCTGCCCATACAGCCTGTCTACCATGTCTCTGCCCATACAGCCGGTCTACCATGTCTCTGCCCATACAGTACAGCCTGTCTACCATGTCTCTGCCCATACAACCTGTCTACCATGTCTCTGCCCATACAGGCTGTCTACCATGTCTCTGCCCATACAGCCTGTCTACCATGTCTCTGACCATACAGTACAGCCTGTCTGCCATGTCTCTGCCCATACAGCCTATCTACCATGTCTCTGCCCATACAGTACAGCCTGTCTACCATGTCTCTGCCCATACAGCCTGTCTACCATGTCTCTGCCCATACAGCCTGTCTACCACGTCTCTGCCCATACAGTACATCCTATCTACCATGTCTCTGCCCATACAGCCTGTCTACCATGTCTCTGCCCATACAGCCTGTCTACCATGTCTCTGCCCATACAGTACAGCCTGTCTACCATGTCTCTGCCCATACAACCTGTCTACCATGTCTCTGCCCATACAGTACAGCCTGTCTACCATGTCTCTGCCCATACAACCTGTCTACCACGTCTCTGCCCATACAGCCTCTTTACCGTGTCTCTGCCCATACAGCCTATCTACCATGTCTCTGCCCATACAGCCTGTCTACCATGTCTCTGCCCATACAACCTGTCTACCACGTCTCTGCCCATACAGTACATCCTATCTACCATGTCTCTGCCCATACAGCCTGTCTACCATGTCTCTGCCCATACAGCCTGTCTACCATGTCTCTGCCCATACAGTACAGCCTGTCTACCATGTCTCTGCCCATACAACCTGTCTACCACGTCTCTGCCCATACAGTACATCCTATCTACCATGTCTCTGCCCATACAGCCTGTCTACCATGTCTCTGCCCATACAGCCTGTCTACCATGTCTCTGCCCATACAGTACAGCCTGTCTACCATGTCTCTGCCCATACAACCTGTCTACCACGTCTCTGCCCATACAGCCTCTTTACCGTGTCTCTGCCCATACAGCCTATCTACCATGTCTCTGCCCATACAGCCTGTCTACCATGTCTCTGCCCATGCAGCCTCGCCATCAACTGACACCAGCTTACACTTCAGACACTGCCCGCTCTTGCCGCCCGAGATAAAAAAAAAAAGTGCATAGAAAATCTCCACGTCATCTGGTGTTAAATTTGTTTTCCCAGTTGTTTTTTGTTCTCAGTCCTGTGCGTTTTGTGTATTGCTTTATTTCTCTTGCTTGGTTATTGTTTTTACATAGCCTTCATTCTTCATATGTCAGCCCCAACCCGTGCCCCCCCCACCCCCCCCTCCCCCCCCCCCCCCGCTCCTTCTCCATGGTGTATGCACATTAGACAACGCGGGACGGGCAACCAGTTGAGAAAGTCCAGAACAAGGGGAGAGAAGAATGAAAGTAAGGCTTGAAAGAGTGCCAGAGTTATTGTTTCACACAGCCACAACAACAACAGTAAAAACTACAACAACTGCAGCAGCGGCGAGGGGGAGGGGAAACAAAAAGCAATTTTAGCAAAAACACGGGCAGATTTTCATTATTCATCTCATTAGCAACATCCACTTAAATCTGTAAACTTGGTAGGCGGCCCACGGAGCGTCCATTGTTCAAAGTTAATTTTTTGTTGTGTTTCGTCCATCCATTATTATCTATACTAGCCGACCCGCGCCCAACTGTATATCTAGATCTAGGCTACATTAAAACGGCATTTGGATTCCATGCAGGGAATAATAAAACTTATTGTTACACCACAATTTCACGTAGAAATACACAGATATGATAACGTTGATTTTCGACCCCCGATATGTAAAGAGAGGTCAAGGACAAAGTTCCCGATCATGCTTTTTGATTTCCCTCGACGAAAATGCGTCTGTTTAAAAAAAAATAATTATAAATAAATAATATGAAAGAGTGATTTTTGTCCAAAATGAATGGCTGTGTCCACGTAACTCCGTCTTCAAAAAGTAAGTCAGTACAAAAAGTTTCAGAATTTTTGACCACGTGGTCCCAAAAGTTTAGCAGGTCACACGTTCACCCTCTAGCTCTATTGTAGTAAGATTAGACAAAAAGTGCAGCATGACCACATTTCAGTGTGAGCCGGCAGGAAGTACTCACAAAAAGTGGGCCTAAAACATGTATCGGTCCATTTTAAATGACGAAAAATGAGCTTTCTCACTTCATGAACGCTGACGTTGGATGATGAACGAATAATGTGACCTGCCACGTTAATTGGCATCGGTTTACTTTTTCATCCTTGAACGGTTAAGGATGATTAAATAATGGATGAATGACCCGCCAGCAGCCTGGCTAAACTGAGCTGATTCTTCCAAGGCGTTCTGTGGCTCTACCTGCTGAACCAGTCACTTGATAGACATAGTTCAAAGGTCAATCACTCACTCAAAATTACAGTATAGCTCAGTGTCCTCATCCCTTCCCACACACATACACTCCTCCTGCAGCTGTAGCCGTATAACACGGCTGTTAGTGCTAATGTAGCTGTAGCCGAACAACATGGCTTTGAGCGCAGGGTTGACGCAGATACTAACGCCGAGCTGCCTGATGGGCAGTTTATTTAATGATGATGTTTAAATCAAGTCAAGTGGTGAGCAGAAATACAACCCAGTTATCGTACAGAAAATCTGTAATTGTCATAACGTGCAGAGATTGTGCGATTGTATCTCTGGAGTAGCGGGTCTGAGCTCACCTGTTAGTTGTAGAGGCGAACTTCTCTCTGGTTGCTGGGATCTGTTTGTTGGTCTATCATGTCTATCCTTGATCAGATTCAGATTTGTTCAGGCATGTTGGTATTGTGTGTTGTCTGTCTTCTGATCATGTCGGTCTGTTTTATCTTCTGTCTGGGACAATTGGAGGCGGGGATTTGGGGGGGGGGGGGGAGGGGATATGCCATGATGAGCAGAGAGAGAGACAGAAATAGAGAAAAAGAGAGAGAGAGATGGCGAGAGAGGAGTGAATGAGAGAGGGTAGGATCTACACCTCATGCTGGGGAGGGGGAATTCATAGTCCGCATTGAAAAGGGGGGGGGGGCGAAGAAGCACTAGAGATCAGGTACAAAAAGGTGGCAGAGGGCAGAGGGAGACGACAAACAGGTCTAAAGTCTGGAGAGAAAGGACAAACCTGCAGGAGATAGAGAAGAGAGAGAGAGAGAGAAAGAGAGAGAGAGAGGGAGAGAAAGAGAGAGGGAGAGAAAGAGAGACAGAGAGAGAGAGAGGGAGAGAATGAGAGAGAGAGAGAGTGAGAGAGAGAGAGAGAAAGAGAGAGGGAGAGAAAGAGAGACAGAGAGAGAGAGAGAAAGAGAAGAGAGAGAGAGAGAGAGAGAGAGAGAGAGAGAGAGAAGCAGAAAGAGTCCAGTTGTGTGCATGGCAAACATTAGCGAAACCTGCAGCCCTTTATGTGTGGGGGAAACAGAAGTGGACGTGTGGGGGTGCGGGTGTGGGGGTGGGGGGGGGGTTGGTGGTGTGGCTAGTGCTTCTGCTGGAGGGTGTGTGAGACATTTCATGTGTTTGATCACCTGATGTATCAGGATAGTGAGTATGATGTGACAGCTGTCCGGTGTTGACCAATCAGCAAACTTCAGACCACAGTGGTCACCCTGGGGATTAGTGCAAACTGGCAGACCGAGACATCAAAGAAAGAATGGATGAACTTTGCAAATGCCGCCATTGTGGGCAGCCGCGATCTGGGATCTAAGCAGTGGGCAAGTTACAGGGAGATGAATTAGGGGCAGTTGGGGTGTAAGTCTGCTAAGGAGTAAAGCAACTGCTGCTCTTACGCGCGTATTATAGTATACAATTCCAGGATTAAAATTTACTTTCGATTAGAATATTCTGGAAGGTGTCAAGAAGTTACTACTTCAGTAGTATCGACAACTGTTGTGCTGCTACAAGCCCAGATCTTCATATGATCTTCCATAGGTCAGACACGGTGACCAGCCTCACTCGGACATTGTCACGCCTTCTGTAATTAGATCAGGGTAGATCGGGGTAGGAGAGGACAACTTTACCATCAAAATATCCTTCCGCGTGGAACAAAAGCAGCATGGGGTAGCCACTGTGGCGTGCACCAGGCGTTAAGTAGACAGAGAGAGTTGATGATGTGGTACATGGAGGTTAATACAGCATTTGGTATGGAGATTTCACAGCGGGCTCTCACAGACACCACTCGACAGTGCAGCAGATGGCGACTACAGCATCCCTGGCACATCGCTTTGTTTAACCTGCGATTATCTATCGCATTGGTGTCGTGTTACAATGCCAGTGTCCAGTTTGGATTTCTTACCGTGTTTAATCTTGAAGGAGTTCTGGCTGATCGTGTTCTGTGTGTGGTGAGGTGAATTAATGATTACAAACTGGTAAGCTGACCATGTCCACTCAAGTTTGCACGAGAAAAAACAAATTCGGTATTCTGGTCTGGTCAGTCAAGTTTTATGAAGTCAAACATTGGCAAAAAGAAAAACTTGTATGTAGCAAAACCTGGTATAAGAAATAGTACTCAAACGATACAATGAAAGGCAAGGAAAACGGGAAGACATAAAAAAAAATATTAATATTAATCCTGTAAAACACTTTTCCATTCATTGATCGACGAGCTGCTCTGTGGAAATGCCAGCCAGGACTTGCAGATGTTACCATAATTATTGATTTAATATTCTCTCTATTTATTATGTAACACTTTCTTCGTTTTTTTTTATTGTTCGATTGTTTTATCTGTTCAATATTCCATTTTTTAAATTTTTTTTTTAACCGAATATTGATATTTGTTTGTCTTCCCTTTTTCTTTTCGTTTTATTGTGTCATTTCTGTACTATTTCTTACACGAAACTTTGCTACATACAACTTTTTCTTTTTTGCCAATTTTTGACTTTGCTTTAAGCCTTGCTGCGACCCCACACATGAAGTTTTTTTCTGCCGTTTTTATAATATTCGTCAAGTTTTATGAAGTAAAATGAATGTTCTAGTTTGATACTGTGAATATTGAAGTTTAGATTTCTAGTTTCTTCTCATCGTCAGTTTTGCAGTTGTTGTTTTTTTTTTCTCTAGAGTGATGGAAAGTGTCAGCTTTCATCTGTGTTCATTTAAAACGCGAATTGTTCACCTCATGTGGTCGACAGGTTAGCTTTCCTTCTCGGAGATTAAAATTTATATAACCCAGGCCGCTTTGGAAGAAGAAAGTTGGGAAAAAATGTATTCATAGAGCCTTGCGGGTGTGGACACACAGACAGACACAAGAAAACCTTACAAACAGAACATAAATGTTATAAAAAAAGCAAGAAAAAAACAAAAAAGAAATGAGGTCCAGCATTACAGAGTGAGAAGCCATTATCTGTAGTTTCTAGGATGTAGGAAAGGTTAAGTTTTGTGGAGTAGTTGAGGCTTAATTGTATTCATCTGAGTCTTATGGATAATCGCCTTGGCTACGACTGCCGAGCGGAACCCAGTCGTACGTAGTAAAGGCTTACATGCACTTGTACCAGCTGCAGCTTTGGAACTCTTGAATCCGTCCTAAAAAAACCAAGGAAAATATCTCTGACTTTCAAAATGTGACGTAAGTCTAGAAAACCAGACCAGACCAGACATGTTCCATCTGGTGTCTTGAGATGGAAACCATGACATCTTAATTACCGGGGAAAGTGTTTGAAATGGTTACTGCTGGAACTTTCACGTCCCATGACGAACTTTCTCAAAACTTTACTTTACTATCGCTCATTTACCGTGTTAATTCCTTTCCTAATTAGTAACTTAATAACGTTTAACTTCCCATCGTCTTCATCGTTTGATATGAAAACACAGCGTATCCTTCATTTTCTAACTGGCCCGTTGAATTTGAGTTGTTGTAATGTTGCGTTTTGCTGGTGTTGTTGGGGTTGGTGGTGCTGTTGTCGTTGTTGTTGCTGGTGTTTTTATAGGTGTTGTTGTTTATAGTGATTCTCTTACTGAAATATTTCATCTGTAGGTCAACAGATAATGTGGCCAAAGGCCCGACTCTGGACTGCTATAATCTGGGTGAAATAGGAGTGTTGGCAGTGGGGAGAAAGTCAGACTACACACCCCCCAACCGCCCCCCCCCCCCGGTTGTCACTGTCAAGTTGATGATTTCAGTTAAAGACACCAGCAGTGTACATGAACCTGGCCTGGATATTTACTTAACTTGTGTCAGATCTGCCCTGGAAGTGTGGGGTGGTTTGTCCAAATTGTGTCTGTGTAGCAAAGTGTGCATGTCCTAATCAGCTGATCTCTGGAGTTGCTGGCCTGGAAACACAAGCATTCCTAGCAGGCTCTTGACCTCAGAATTTTTATTCCCTCCTTTCTCGCTTCTCTCCCTCCCTCGTTCTCTCTCTATTTTTCTCTCTCTCACTCTCTCTTGCTCTCTCTCTCTCTCTCTCCTGTGTGTCTCCCTCTATCCTGTAATGATTCTAAACGTGTGGGAAAATTGGTTGGTCTCAAAGTTGCTCGTGAACTCAGAATTCTTACCCCTATCCCTGTCACCTCTTTCTCTTTCTCCCTCTCTCTCTCTCTCTCTCTCTCTCTCTCACTCTCTCTCTCTCTCTCTCTCTCTCTCTCTCTCTCTCTCTCCCCCCCCCCCTCTCTCTCTCTCTCTCTCCACCCCCTCTCTCTCTCTCTCTCCCCCTCTCTCTC
>OZ007579.1:1137190-1169690 GCA_963931925.1 Onchidella celtica
TCAGTTTTGCTACCTGTGTGGACAATGAACGCCAGCTAGTTCCCAAGAAGTGTTTTTTTTTTTTTTCTGCAGGTGTCTCGCAAAACTTGATTTTTTGAAGTATTATAATTATCTCAAAAATACGCCGCACTTGCAAGTGAACGAACACGTACAGTGAAAATAGGTGGAGCAATTTTTAGAACACACGTGCGTGTTTATTGAGCGAAAAAGACGCCCAGAAAAAGTATTGGAAACACGCTTTAGGGGACACAGTTGGGTATTGTAACACTGAATTCATGGCTGCAAACACATCCAGAAAATGGCACGGAGGTCAGTGTAATACTTGTAGTAGAAACTCTCTAGTGTTACACAAAGCAAACAACGTAGGACCTTCTGATCTACAAAATCTGTCCCCAACAAAACCGTCTATGTCGGAGTTTACTGTATTGCATTGTTGAAAAGCAGTCCAAACTGAACTGCAGGAAACACAAATTTCCACACTCAGCCGTCAAAACTGAGATTGAGTTACCGTCATTTAGAGCTATTGATTTTTTTCTGTTTTTGAATATGAAGTCAGTGAAACAATGCGTGGTGCTGAAGTAAATAGTATTTGTACAGTCCATTAGACTTGCTGCATGTAGAAACTGAGATCTCCGTGAGGAATAGATTTTAGAAAAAATGGATGAATTCTACAAGACGGGAAACCCTGACTGACAAAACAGATTACTACCAAATTGTGTTTTTGGTACACGATATGAATTCATGAAAATCACCAGTTGTTGCTCAAGCAATGATGATTGTTTCCTGACTATCTATGAATTATGCAATTCCATTCAACTTTGTAGAGCACACTCGACTCATTCAAATCATTTTTTTTTTCAACATATCACACTGAAGAATTTGTCAGATTTCCAAAGTAAATATTATTGATTTGGTTTTTACCTTGACTTGCCAGATTGAGCAACACAAGTCTCAACTGATAATTTTATGACATCCAGAGTTTGTATAAAGAATTTGTTTCTTTTTGTTCAGAAGAACAATTGGCAGTAAAATGTCAGGGATGATGGATGACTCTTTGCCCGGTCTCACTGAATGTTGAGGGGGAAGAGGCGACAAAAATCTGCATAGATTTCAGACAATAGATATTTGGACTTCCTGAATGACAATTTCTGTTTGGAAACTCTGGCCAAATAACCCTAATTATTTCATCTTTGCACCATCAAACATTCCACGGTAAAGCAGAACGTAAGCTTTGTATAAAAATAATCTAAAACGTAAGA
This sequence comes from Onchidella celtica, assembly GCA_963931925.1. Classification (NCBI taxonomy): domain Eukaryota; kingdom Metazoa; phylum Mollusca; class Gastropoda; order Systellommatophora; family Onchidiidae; genus Onchidella; species Onchidella celtica. The sequence goes on from OZ007579.1 coordinate 1,138,450, forward strand.
GAAAACGTAATGGGGGTGCAGCACGGCTTTGAGTAATAAGGTCAAAGCAGTGTCCCCCCCCCTCCCCCCCATCCGGCCTCTTCCTCCCTCCACCATCATCTCCAGTAACCACATGCAGTGCTGTGCGGGTCACGAACTAAACTAAAATCTCACCATAAAACTTTCCGTATTTGCAGCCCCTTTGATTTTTTTTTTTGCGTAAAGGTCAGATAACTCTGAGTCAAGATGGAACCTGCCATTCAAAAGTTCAGGATTTATTTCCCCTGAAATTTGACTTAGCACGTGCCGTCAGTCAAGTGGATTTGACTTGCAACTGTAAAACTGGGCTAATGTCATTAGGGGAGGAAAACTGTGCCAAATTGAATTTGTTGTATAATGTAGGAACTTGATTCCCTACTCCTTCTTTTTTCTAAATTTAGATGTTCAATTGGCCCAGCACTCAGATGTAAAATTGTATGACTTTACATGCAAAATCTGCTCCTAATTTTATGTTGAGTAAAATAATGGAGATGTCAGAGAAGACTTGTCTCCCCCTTACCTGGTGCTTGCCGAGCTAACTTTGTGTGAGCCAGCGATCTCGGGAGTTTATGATAACACCTGTCGTGTGTGGGGAACATCAGGTTCTGTCTCTGGTCTCTGCGAAGTGAGGTAATCGTGTATATCGGGTTTCAACAATCATTCTATGAACTTTAAGGCGCCGAGGAAAGATAATTGTAGTGTGGCCAGGATTTTGGAATATTACATTTTATCAATATGCCACGGTGGTGTTTTCTCGATCCTGATTCTGAAAGCTGGTCTTGGAGGATGTAGAGAAGTACTAAATAGACCAATATAACCATACATTTGTGTGCGGTCAAGTTTATAGTTGAATCTTGTATTTGTTGTGGCTGTATCGGCATGGTGTAACGAAGAGGATCTGGCTTGTTTACTACCGCAAAACTGAAACGGAAGTCTACATTAAATTTTCAAATACAGGATTTGAGTATTGAGCACCCAACTCAAGTGTGACTTTGGCTGTGCTCTGATATCTGTAATGATTGTGGGAAAAAAGTTTTTATATGGCAAAATCAGACACAAAATTTCAGTTTTAGAACTTCCTGTCTTCGACCTCATGTTTGTGAATAGACATGATAGAGCAAATAGAAAGTTCTGGTTGTAATCAGTTGTTCTAATAAATCGAACTATGCATTATTCAGTGAACTGGGAGATTTGTTTGGCCACTTAAGGAACAAACCCGGTGAAAGCGAGGTCAAGGTTGATCAACCCAGAATTGGCACAAATTAATGAGGATGCCGATATCTTTTTTTAAAAACTTGTCCCCGGGCTATTATGAAAACTTCCACCGAATCGGGTCAAATCTGTCAGAAATTTCCGTCACTATTCCATGTGATTATTAATTATTTTTCACGAAACGAAGCCACGTATATCATCACTGGTAAAAATTGTTCAGTGGTATCATCTGACGGAAGTTCGTCGTTTAAGTTTTCATCAGTCCAGAGGACGGGAAATAAAACTGGAGGTGTACGGACGATAATGGTTAACATTTCCTTCTCGAAGTTTCCATTTGATCAACGCTTAAAAATCTCTTTCTTGAAGAATTTCTACGAATAACAGAAACAACGGAATCGAATCTTCTTAATTCTGTCATTTCTCTCCGTTGTCTTATGCATTAGCGTTATGTAAGACAGCAGAGGCGTCGCCCGAACCTGAAACATTGGCGGGAGAAAAACAACAAAAAGATGATAACGTTGATGAGAAATCTCTTTTCCCAGCTGAATCTGCGATCTGTGTGGCTGCCAGCTGAATCTGTGATCTGTGTGGCTGCCAGCAATTTATCCACATCCTTCAGAAAGGATAAAGGTCAAGGGCAAGGAGATAAAAAGCTGGACTGGCTGTGGAAAGTTCTTAAATCAAGCGATGCCAATGTTTCCTCTGCTGTGTCTCCGCCCTGGCGGAATTGTGGGAAACTTTGGCGGGGGAGGGAGTGGGTGCTCCAGGTCTAGTCTTTTGTTCATAACTGGATTATGTTCTCTTTCCTCGTTCTTCATCCTGGAGTGAAATTGGCTCCTCCAGTGTTAAGTACCACCGACGTCCAGATGAGGTGTGAGCATGTGTGTGCTTGAGCGCGCGGGTGTGTGAGTGTATGTGTGTGTGTGTCAATTTAACATTTCATTTCATCAATATTAGTGGCATAGAAGATGAGGGGAATGTGGAGGTGGGGACAGATTGATTCTTTCCTCCGTCTGGCTGATACAACTTGGCAGACCAACTCCCTCCCACCTCCCTCCCAACCCCCTGTATCTCGACTGGCGTGAGTTAAAAGCAAAAAATTGAAGATATAGCAAAGTTTATTGGCCGAGCATTTTGTTTGCTGTTTGGTGGTCGGTTCAGACTTATGGTTTTTGTGTCGTGTTTTGTTCACTATGCTAGCAGGAAACCGGATGTGACGTGTAATCTAGAACATCCTAGCGCATGATTAGGATCCATGTCCCAAAATTACTCGTTTTCAACACGGGAGTTTTCATCAATTTTGTTATGGTTCCGACAGTTATCATATCAGTTTCTGTCCCGTAATAGAGCTGAAATCTAAGTGCATGTTTGGTGTGAGAGCTGTGTAGCTACGATAGACATTCAGGTAGGTCGTGTCAACTTTGTCCTGGGCGGGATGAACGTGCTGGTTAGAGTGACGTAAGTGTTGGGGTTTAGTTCAACTTGAAGTTTGTTGTTTGCAGATGTTTCAAGTTAGGGAAATAATATAGAAATGCTGTCAGAAAAGCTGTGGACTTGACAAAAGTAAGTAATGCATTATTAAACTGTAAAAACCACAGAAAAAGCTTTTGGCGGACGGACGTGCTTTGGTGCTGCTAACGAAGCAAGAACTCGCAGCTAAGTAAACTGGTTCACTTCGTTCCTGTTGAAGTCTTTTATTGTTCGTTTTTTTCACCTGACAAAGGCGAAAGCCGAAAATTTCGTGTATTTTCCGTCTTCTCTTTAGTTTGCTTTGTATTGTTTGGGTTTTATTTCTCACGCGGGGCTTTGCAACATATAACCTTTTCTTTTTGCCCAATTTGACATTATTAAATTGTGTGGACTTTATTCCTTATGGTAACTGAACATTCTGGAATGGAAGGGTGTCAATTCGGTTGAGGCAACTTTTTGTAGGTCAGTGGTAAATTTTTGTTCCTAACATCAAATTTATTTTTTGGGGTGAAAGATGTCAATACGCTTGTCATCCCATGCTGGACTCTGTCATTTAATATGCTATTTTGATTCATATGTGAAAAAAAAAATCTTTGTGCACGAAAGCGATTTCCAATACTTATGCCTAGGGCTCCTCGACAACAACAACAACAACAACAACAACAACAACAAACAAAAAAACTAGAAGGATGGAGTTTCCAACTGCATTATTTAAACAGAAATATAGTTTGAGATGAACGAATGAAATTGTGGTTACATATTTCATTTATATTATACTATGATCAGTGGGGAACATCTTGGAGGTTCCACGTCGCCGCGTTTTCATCTACCATTTCTACCGTTTCCTGACGTAGTTTGCTGTCTAAGACGTTCAAAGCTGCAGGTTCGCTGAACAAACTGCCCAGTGCGCACGCCATGTCTAAAAGTTACAGCGCACGCAATGTCTAAAAGTTACAGCGCACGCAATGTCTAAAAGTTACAGCGCACGCAATGTCTAAAAGTTACAGCGCACGCAATGTCTAAAAGTTACAGCGCACGCCATGTCTAAAAGTTACAGAAGTGCACAGAGTTCCGCGATGGGAGTAGAAGTGACAGTGGCTGCCATTTCTGTTTAAGAAAAACCAATGCACATCCATAGAAACAGGCAGGGTCAGGAAGATCTGAAGAAATTCAAAATTTGTAAAATTAGAACCCAATAACACGTCTATCCCCCGGGTAACCAAGTTAGTTAGATACAATAACACGTCTATCCCCCGGGTAACCAAGTTAGTTAGATACAATAACACGTCTATCCCCCGGGTAACCAAGTTAGTTAGATACAATAACACGTCTATCCCCCGGGTAACCAAGTTAGTTAGATACAATAACACGTCTATCCCCCGGGTAACCAAGTTAGTTAGATACAATAACACGTCTATCCCCCAGGTAACCAAGTTAGTTAGATACAATAACACGTCTATCCCCCAGGTAACCAAGTTAGTTAGATACAATAACACGTCTATCCCCCGGGTAACCAAGTTAGTTAGATACAATAACACGTTTATCCCCCAGGTAACCAAGTTAGTTAGATACAATAACACGTCTATCCCCCAGGTAACCAAGTTAGTTAGATACAATAACACGTCTATCCCCCGGGTAACCAAGTTAGTTAGATACAATAACACGTCTATCTCGATGAACCCCGGGTAACCAAGTTAGTTAGATACAATAACACGTCTATCCCGATGAACCCCGGGTAACCAAGTTAGTTAGATACAATAACACGTCTATCCCGATGAACCCCGGGTAACCAAGTTAGTTAGATACAATAACACGTCTATCCCGATGAACCCCGGGTAACCAAGTTAGTTAGATACAATAACACGTCTATCTATCCCGATGAACCCCGGGTAACCAAGTTAGTTAGATACAATAACACGTCTATCCCGATGAACCCCGGGTAACCAAGTTAGTTAGATACAATAACACGTCTATCCCGATGAACCCCGGGTAACCAAGTTAGTTAGATACAATAACACGTCTATCCCGATGAACCCCGGGTAACCAAGTTAGTTAGATACAATAACACGTCTATCTATCCCGATGAACCCCGGGTAACCAAGTTAGTTAGATACAAGCTGCGTTAGTTTGTTTTCCTTAGAGAGCTACAGAAGTAGAGATCCAATATTGTCTCTGCTTTTCTCTGTTTGAGAACTGGCACTATTTCACTAGATAAGTGGTTGAACCTCTGACTTCATTAATGTCGAAACTGGGTCATCCTATCATAGGCATCACCCATTTTTTTTCCTTCTGAAATTTGACCCACAATTTCAGATTACACAGCACGTTCTACCAAATCTCGTAATGCCAGTTTCTACAACGTCTTACGTTCTATTGCAGATTAAGGTACGCTCTCTAACATTAAGTATTTTCGAACCGTCCTGACCCTGCCCTGTTGCATGGTGCATGGTCCAACTATTGTGAATATTTTGTTCTTTGTGTAGATTGATGGATTCACTATTAAATTTTATAATTTTAGTTCTTGTAGCGTCTTAGGTTCTCTTGCAGATGAAGGTATAGGCTGTAAAATAAATACACGTGTTCTTAAAGTAGTTTTTCCCCAGCTCTGACTGCGTTGTGCATTATGAAACTATTGTAGATATTTTTCTCGGTGTGTAAATTGGTGGATTCATTATTGGATTAAAAGTGGATTCTCTATTGGATTAAACTTTATAGTTCCAGAATATTTGTTATAACTTTCCCTTCCGCTAGGTGTGCCAGTCGTTACCCGTTCATGGTCAGTTCGCAGAGTGTTTAAAAAGAAAACAACAGACAACTACAATCCTTGTTGTTTCCATTCAGCACGCGTGCATTTTTGGTTTGACAGGATTCTGGTTTACTGAGTGATTGTTTCCGGTTACGTGGATACTGGCCACCTGGATGGTTGTTCTCTTAAATGCGATATCTGGAGTTACAGGTGAGGTGTATCATCTTTCTAAACTTTATCTGGGATGTAAGACGCAAGCTCATATGTCAGGTGACATTTGAACATGAACTCCCACAACAAGGACAGAAAATATTTACTCCAGTTTACCTTGTTCTTTTCTTTCCCCACCAAATTTACGTCAGGTTGTGTTTAAATTGTTTCCTTCTTCTTCCTTGAACAGAATCCCGCAACTGCTATTTGGCCATTCAAAAAAATAATTGTTTGAGGTTTTAAATTGTTTGAATTATTTGGAGGGGGGGGGGGGGTGGGGGGGCTTCTTCAGTCTGACAAATCTATCAGGATGGAAACTTTGTTATTTTCTGCTTTCTAATTCTTATGTCATGAATTGTAACATTTCTGTGTTGTTTCTAACATCGAACATTGCAACATACGACTTCTTTTTTTTTTCCTATATTATTATTTTGAGTGTGTTTAAACTGTGTACACTGCCCAGCTGTAGCATAAACTTTCACACCAGAATGTCATCACTGTGTCAAATTCATCATTACAAGTAATTATTTTCACCATAGTTCAAATGTAACACACATACCGGCATAATTTGAATACACTTAGTTTTAATCGATATTCTTCAGGATATTCATTTTCTTGACCTAAGTACGGTATGTACCAAGTGACATGGGCGTGTCCTTTCACTCCAGTTTACCAGCTATGGCGTCATATGGCAAAACTTCCCAATGGAAAGATATTTTAACCTTCAAGTATCTAGTTCATTTTACTTTGATGCAAGTCTATAAAATAATGTGATCGTAAAAGGCGGGGTTAGAATTGCGCTATTGAATGCAAGAAGATCAATGCGGGCAACTTGTGGCAGATCGATACTAAAATAATACATTTGTGACCTCATGCACGCGACTTAATTAATGGTCATGTTTGTACCTGTGTGTGTGTATGTGTGTATGTGTGTGTGCTGGTGTGTGTGTGTGTGTGTGTGTGTGTGAGAGAGAGAGAGAGAGAGAGAGAGGAAATGAATGTTTGACACACGAACAATAATGAAGAAAAACATTGATGACGGCCTTCGTCTCTCACTATGACAACCCAATCAACCTGAGGCAAGCAGAAACAACAACAACAACAACAACAACAACAACAACAACAACAACTTCCTTACATGTGTGACCTGATGTGATCAGTACAAGTTCTGGTCTGACATCATGGAATCATTCAGATTCATTACTTGAATGTAGGACCTGCTAGACATGGCTTAATTGAGCTCTGCACTCACAGACTGACTGGAACAGGAACATTGGCATTTGAACAAATAATAGTCACGAACATTTCTGTGTCACAGAGTTAAATGTGCTGTAGACTTGAATGCAGAATTGTTTCAGTCAACGTTTCTATGCATGTGTAAAAATGCACTTTCTGGTTCATGAAATTAGAGGAAGTCACAAGTTTTGTTATATACACACAACCAACATACCCATCTTTGAAAGCTGATTCTGCGTGTCATCAGTTGTGTGTCTAGACTCCAGGGATATCTGACTGGAAATACCACATGCAAGCTGTTCTTTTTAGATACACACACACACACACTGTCTCTCGCCCCCCCCCCCGGCCCAATCTCTCTCTCTCTCTCTCCCCCTTTCTCTCTCTCTCTTTCTGCAAGAGGTCAGTGATGGGTTGTTGTTTTTTTTCATCTGACCATATGACAATCTGCCCCCCCCCCCCCGTCCTCCCAATCACCCCAAACAAATGCACGCACCGGGATGCCTAAACATGAAACTACAGCCGCAACAACTTTGTGTACAGAACTGCAACTGTTCTTGTCTATGTCTTTGATCGTGTTGATGAAAAAAGGAGCAAAAAATGGAAAGAAAAGACAGGATGGATAAATAAGATCTCAAATTGCTCATTTTTTTGTTTATTTTGTTGTAGTTAATCTATTTTCTCTCTAAATTATTTCTTCACAAGTTGCAACACAATAATCTAGTCCAGGCCCCGACAAACAATTAGAAAAAACAAAAAAGGTCCATATATGAACACAAGGATATTAACTAATTTGTCACAGGCGTTCTGGGATATCGAATGCGAATATTGCAACAGTATAAATTGTGTTGTGTGACAGTGAAGGACAGCAACTCCTCCTTCATCAGAATATCACCATTTTTTGTGTCATGTAATCTTCTCAGAGAACACAATCGTCAATCTACCAGTGTTGGGTGTCAAATATTAAATATTCAGTCGGTGTGTATGTGTGTGTGTGTCGAAGTTCGCATCTTGTACTGTAGGAATGCAGGTGAGCAGGTGAGCAGGTGAGCAGATGTTTCAGATCAAGGGTGGAATTTCATCTTCAGTAGTGACAGCGAGTAGCAAACCACGTGACGAACTTGGAGATAGCCGGAAAACCCAGAAACTTGCAGTTTTCATTTCAATTCTTAAACACAACACAGTTTGCAATGGACAAGTATCATTATGGGTGTATAGTCGTGTTCTGCTACAGTGGAGACAAGTTTTTACCCTTTTTCCATGCCGTGTTTACAATGTGCTATTCCCAGTTTTTCCGGTCCATATTTTGTAAATGTCCGTCTTCTTCTGGGTGTCGTCTTTTGGTCATTTGGCGGTATTTTTGGGTGTGGTATGAAATGTTCCCGGTGGATACAAAAGGCTAATCAACAAGCCAAGGAACGCATAGTTTTGTAGGATCAGGCATAATCTGGGCTATTCAGCTTACATTATGTATCTATAAAATACAGCTAATTCACACAGCTATTTCAAGATCACGTGATCATCACATCTTTGTGTCTTCTGGAAATGAAATTACTGATGATTCTGACTTCACACAAATTCAGTTCTTGTTTCTTCCATCTCCATTTTCTGAAAAACTGGAGATCTTTTAGTGTGGAGAAGAGGTATAAGCAATGCACGTCGTATTGTCAATCATTTTAAAACACGTCATATATGGCAGGTATCAAGATGTTTCACACTTCCGAGTTATCTTAACTCCCCATCACAATACCAAAACCGCAGATTCTCTACTGTGCTAAACAGTGGAGGTGGAACAAACAACAACTGAGGCCATGTTTAAACATCGATTGCCATTATAGTTTGGAGCTCTCTAGATCATGTTCAAAGAGTTCTTTGTGGGGAAGTTTCCCCCCATCGGGTAGACCGGGATGCTTTTTGCTTTGTGTTGAAACTATTTAATTATTGGAATTCCCTGACACAGTTTCAAACATCTGACTGAATGTAGATATGGTCTAGAATGCTTTAAATTGTTTGTATTTACGAAATTTTCTGTTGTGTGAATATTTCAGCACGACGAATTGTTGCCCGTGCTCCAGAAAAAATCTGAAGTGACATAAATTATTTCTCTACGGACTGAAACACTCAAGGTGATCTAAATAACTCAACATGAAGTGGCTGTTGTTGTTTTGGCCCTCGGAGTTTTGGGAAGCAACAGGGAAAACAAAGTTATGTTTTATTAGTTTCTAGAAGAGTCTGTCTGTGAGTCTCTGCTCCTAATTGTGTCTTAGCGCTCTAGAATTCAGGAGAGAACAAAATGTGCGTCTTCATTGTTTACAGAATTTGTTGCACTCGACAGCCGCTCGGGCCTGCATAACAATTGTAAACGTGTGCTGTCAGTGTGAATGACCTGTGCAAACCGGCAAGATCACGGAAAAGTATTGTCTTTTACATAATTTTACATTATTTAATGATAAAGTGGCATTATCTGTGAATTTGAAAGAAAAAGTACACACTCTGCTGTTGTGGTTAATGGTGATGTTATTATACACTAAATTAACAAACGTTTCACTTCTTGGTTGTGGACTGTGGATTTATAGCTAACAATGCGCTCGACGGTCAGTCTGGTGGTCAGTGTACCTTAGTGTTGGGTGATTCAGTCAAGTTGGATTTTTATATAGACAAACTTCACCAAAGAACACTCAACCATTTGACACTGGATATGGCTGGGAAATCTACTGTTGTTTGGATCCTTCTCATCATCCTCAGCCTGGGAATCTCTGCAGGTAAGTGACCATTTATTGTGAACTCATATATCAAAACACGTACAAAGTCTGCAGATGTCTGTCATTTGTGTATTCCCAGTGTAAGGTTCTCTATAGAAATTACTCTGGGAACAGATAGGAAAACGACGTGGAATAAATAGAATATGAACAATTCCAAACGGGGAAGGAAACATTCTGTTTGCCCTCTATACTCTTCCTCATTGATATTTAGCGGGATCAGTTGGGAATCAACACAGTTTGCTTGAATATGTTACATTCTTATCCCCCCTTCCCCCCCCCCCAACAAAACTGCTCTGTCTGAAACAAAATTATATATAATCCGCTTTGGCCAGTGCAACATCAAAGAATACATATCCAATGACACATGTGCAATGAGGGCAATCTGTCCACTAGTTATGGAGAAATTAAGAACTGAAATTGTAAACCCGAGTTGAGTTTCACTTTCTAGTCCCAATGATCAAAATTTTGTCCCGTTCCTCCCCTTAAAGTAAATAGGACAACTCAGGTATTGAAAATATTCATGTCAGGACGATCTCAAACTATACTTTTGTCTCAGCTGTGTGCTAAGTTTGTCCTGTCTTTTTTTGTTTCTTTGATTTTCCTTGCCAGAATGTTTGATATTTCTTAACTCTGGGGATTTCCACATTAATTCCAAGATTACCTTCATTTGTAATTTGTATTGGTGATCTGGATCTGTGGAGAATATCGAGGGTTGGCAACCAGAGTGTTTTGTGTCCAAAATCGTCAAATTGAGAAAATACGAAATTGAGATTTATAACCTTAGTGAAAATTGAAATAGTTGCAATAACTTCAACACTGTCTAAATAAAGCCACATACCTTGAATGTGTCTTGGATATCTACAGGCAGTTTAGTACATACAACTGGACAAAACACATTCTGGCTGATTAACCCTCGATATGTGAGGCCCTTGAATATTCCTGTCCTACACTATCAACATTGTCTGTTGTTCGTGTAAAAAGTTTGACCACACATCAGACTAACAGAAGAGACGGACAACAGTACTGTGTTTATATTCAGCAATTATTTCACCATAGACTCTGTTACTACTCAACAACTCATGTTTGAGTACGCCCATGTCTGGGAGATGCCAGGAGACGCCACTGTCGACCTGGTCACTGATGTGTCCCGATGTCTGTCTTTGAAAGTCTATCATTCAATGTCTGTTTTCATTTCTCACACTCAACACGCACAACTGGCTTTCCTTTGATCATTCTGTCTCAGCTGATGTCTCTCATCTCTACTTTGTAATGTTATATCAGTTCTGCCTCAGCATAAAGTTATTCCATTCTATCCCTCGACCACTCCCCCCCACTTCCTACACAATCATCAAATCTACCAGTTTAATTATGCACCGATCGTTCTAGCTCCACCCGTTCCACCTCCCCTGTACTGTGGATGTACCCGGGATACCACATTGTGTATGAATGGGTGGGTGTAATTCCTGCAGTGTTGACACCAGCTGACAGTGATAGATATGTTGTCCAGAGAAAGCTAAACACCGCCCGCACTCCTCCCCCGTTTATCTCTTTACCAATAATATTGCCCAAACCTCGAACTTCAAGGGTTCTCCACTTTGACACTCCATGTACCCCACCTTGAACTGGGAGAAAAGCTCTAGAATACAGTTTCCTTGCACCTTCACAATATCAGAAAAAAGTTCATTATTCTAGCAAAAAATACAGGAGAATCTACCGAAAATAAAACGAATCCGCGACGTATAAACTGAGTGAGATAAAGACGAGACCGCAAGTTTGAACTGAACACTTACACCGCGGCGTACACTCATTTTGAATGACTGACTGGAAGGGGGCCACAACTCGTGTAAAATGTGACTTAACTCAGGTTTGGGAAAACCATTCTTCAGTTCTTGTTTCTAAGTGAAATCTACACAAACCTCTCAAGAGAAACTAAAGTTTTTGATCTGAACCGGAGTCTGACACGAGAGATCACGCTTGATATTGTTTAAAGTATTGCGTAGTAACAGACTGACTTACATGTACACAATCACCTTTAGCTTCTTTATGATTTGACAGGCAAAAAAAAAAAAATGCCCTTGTGATGTTGTACGTTTCGAGCGTAAAAGCTTTGTTTTAGAGCGACCAGTCCATGGACCAGACCTGTACTAAAATGGTTCTCACAGGACTCTGGTTTGTCGGTGTTTGTGTCTTGATTTACCGCCACTTCAGTTCGTGTTTGCTCTATCTCCATGTTCTGGAAAACTGGAGATATTTTAGTAAGTAGAAAAGGTATAACAGATGCACACTTTGACACTTGTTTAAAATGCGTAGTGGCACTTATCAAGTTGTTTCACAGTTCCCATTTATTCTAACTTTTTATCACAAGGCTGAAGTCGCAAAATGTTTAAACGTGGAATTTCTCAGTTTGCAAAGAGTGGAGTTGGAACAAACAAGAACTAAGATCCCGCCATCCCATGGATCTTCTACTTCATGATTGAATAGACATTTACTGGACTTGTTTGTAATGGTTTTTGTATGGGTTTTTGTAAAAGTAGACTGAAATGTATGTTGTATGTGAATCTCTCCTAGACATGACTGTTATCGTGGGGTTGGGGGGGGGGGGGTGGGGGTGCGTTTACTTTGGGAGTGCCTACGGATATATTGGAGAATTGGCATTCATTCTGACCCCCTGAGAAGGTTCATGTATCAGACTATGAGAACCCCCCCCCCCCTCCCAGACCCACCATTTTTGTTTTTTTTTGGATTATCATCTTGAGTGTTTTGTGTTTATTCTAACTTATTTTCTAACTCTCTTTGCTCCTTTCTGTTCGCCACTCCGTTCTGTTCTCCACTCCGTTTTGTTCTCCACTCCGTTCTACTCTCCACTCCGTTCTGTTCTCCACTCCGTTCTGTTCTCCACTCCGTTCTACTCTCCACTCCGTTCTGTTCTCCACTCCGTTCTGTTCTCCACTCCGTTCTGTTCTCCACTCCGTTTTGTTCTCCACTCCGTTCTACTCTCCACTCCGTTCTGTTCTCCACTCCGTTTTGTTCGCCACTCCGTTCTGTTCTCCACTCCGTTTTGTTCTCCACTCCGTTCTACTCTCCACTCCGTTCTGTTCTCCACTCCGTTCTGTTCTCCACTCCGTTCTGTTCTCCACTCTACCTCCCGTTTGAGGCGCTCGTAACCTCGGGTCTCCCGTTCAGAATTCTCATCATTATCGGATTATCTGTTTATTATGCCATCGCTGCATCTCCCCCCCCCCCCTCTCTCTCTCTCTCTCTCTCTACCATTTTTTTAAAAAATCTGTACGTCCCACCCACTTATTCTAATTAACCTTAACAGAAAGGTTTGCAGATCGCAGATTAAAAAAAAAAATCTTTAACGGTTTAAAAAAACAAAGGTCCGAAGAGCGGGGGGGGGGGGGGGGGGAGGGGGGTGCAATCGCTAATCCTGCTTGAGTGAAAGGTGGCGCCAAATGAAAAAGATTTTTTTTTTCTAATTCGTCTTAAATTCCAGTTTTAATCGAAAACGGGAGAAGAATCCAGAAATGGATTTATACGGTGTTTTTTGTTTTTGTCTTCCTATAGGTTTTTATTCCGTCTTTCATAACCGTCAGGGAATAAAATTGTAGTTGTGCAGTGGAAACTTCAACAGGTAGCGAGATAAACAACAAGTCAGGTAAGAAAAATGGTGTAAAACGTCAGCACAAGAAACATTCTGTAATTGACAGCTGAGCCTTCAGTCTCCAGCCCTGCAGGATCCATTACCAAATCATCTACCGTAAACCTGCTATTTATAGACCCTTTGATGAGTCGAGTGGCGCCTGACGTTACAAAAAAAGAAAAAAGATAGAAATCTGAGTGTATTTAATATGTGAAGAGAAGATTGAATTCCGCGCTGCTGGCGTCACGTGATCCAGATTTAAAACATGAGAAATTTGATGTCATAGGCAGAAATAATAAGATTTTACCTGAATCAACACCCCCCCCCTCTCCCCCAGCCCCCAAGTTTGTACCTAATATAAAAGTTTGTATCTCTGAAATGTGTACATCATATGTAACACAGTGGTACATTCGTACATGTTTTGTTTTCTTATTTCTTCTCACCTGCATCTTGGTCTTCTTCTTGATGAGGAATCTACATGAACTTATTGGCCGTTTTCTAAATTATATATCATTATGATACAACCACAGAAAATGTCTGGGGTCGCAGCAAGGCTTCAAGCAAAGTCAAAAGAACAAGTTGTACGTAGCAAAGCTTTGGGTAAGAAACAATATCAAAACGATACAACAAACGCTAAGGAGAAGGCAAAGTTGTAGGCATCAAAGTCTCGTGTACCAAATTATATCTGAACCGTAAAACATTTTACTGTATCATTTGGTATTATCTGTTAGGCGAGGATTTGCTACCTGCAACTTTTTCTGTTTGCCAGTTTTTGAGTTTGGTCATTTCTTAGCTGACTTGCTGGTTCAACAAAAATCACTTTACTAACTTTGATAAGAACGTCCGATTCCCCCCTTTCAACATCCCCCCCCCCTTTCCCTCCCCCCCCCCCCCCCCCACAAAATACCTGAGTCCAGATAAAAAAGTGGCGCCTGTAAAATGAATAATTGCCTTTGTACAAGGATATTCGCTCTGCAGATTGGATGTATCGAGGTGTGGGAGAACAATGTTCATGCTGTGATGCTGTGGGTATGTTTTGGCACTAGGATGGAGAAATGACTTGGATTGAAATGTTTGATATGTGGAATGTAATGTGTGATGTGCCTGGCTAGGTTTGATCATGTACATCTGACCACGATTTGATGAGGTAAATATAATTGTAAATAGATAAATATAGAAATCTATAAACTTTGATTGTAGATGAAACAAGGCAGGTTTTGTGTTGTTTCCGCCCAGAAAACAAAATAAAAGTTATTCTAGTTTAACTCTGACCCAGAGATTTGTGAAAACAATGACGTTGTGTCCATTTTGGTCCTAGAAACGCTGGCGTTCTCTGTCTGTCTGTCTGTCTGTCTCCCGTTTGTAACTCGAGTGTTTTTTATCGCGGGAAAAGTTTAAAATAATACAAGAGAATTGAAACTGGTTTGTTCATGGCGTCACCTGGACCATAGTTCACAAATTATAATTAAGTTGAGCGGACTGACGAAATCACGTAACATTTGTATTTCTTTAAAGTGTTTTTTTTTCTATTTTAATTGGACAACACGCACCATATTGAGGATTTCAGCTATTACGCGAACTTGTCTTTCAGCTGAGCTATATTTTACACTTAATTTTAATCTTTCTGTACTCAGGAATTCAGATTATATTCATGTAACTCTTTCAGCAGTGGGATTACTTTGCCCTCCACGTTTTCGACAGAAACCAATTGTGTGTGAAGATACGATTGTTCCAATATTTCAGATACGACATTTTAAAGAATACAATCGTGTCTTTCCCGCAGTGGCTGTGGAAGTTGCCAGAAAGGATGACGGTTACAGAATAAAAGAGTTAAGGTGGATCAGGATGAACTCATCCAGCTGAGTAGACACGCGAGAAGAGTTAATGAAGTTTCAGAGGAGAATAACGTAACTGTCTGTTCATATTTCACAGTGTTATCGGGTTTTATCATTTGTCTGTCTAGCGTTATGCTCAGTTCCCTAATTGCACAGTCTTAAAATAGATTTCAATAACCCAGAGAGGCTAGATGCTGCAGGGAGAGGCTAGATGCTGCACGGAGAGGCTGCGCTACAGCAAAATGATTGGGAATGAAACTGAAATTTTGATTTTCCAGACTTTTGCAAGTTAAACTCTTCCTCGGGTGATCGATGGCAGCAAAGCCTAGTAGATTGGACAAAGATTTCGGTATCCTTCACTGCACGCGATCAAGTTGATGAAAATGATTGGGGAACCAAAAAGTAGAAGAAAAAAACTAAATGTCAGAATGATGACATGTCAGAGCGACCCAGGCATAGGGGCAGTTTCAAAAAGGACAGCTGGACACTGTGAAAGAATGTTAGTTCAGATGCAGTTTTTAATGATAAGTTGAAAGACACCTGCGGTCTGGAGATACGTGAACGTATTGGTGGCTACCTGCCCTGATCAATGCTGACCAGTCCTGACCAGTGCTGATCAATGCTGACCAGTGCTGACCAGTGCTGATCAGTGCTGACCACGCACGGACGAGCGCTCACATACAAATGTGTGTCCATCACCCTCAAGACGACACTGCTCATACACGAAAAGTTTCAGATTTGCATTGGGGCAATTTGAGATTCTATTTCAAAGCTCTAGGTAATTGGGCAGAGATGCGCATTAATTATTTCATTGACTAATTCACAAATCAAATTCATCTCTTTTTTGGTAAAAATCTGAAAGCTGAAAACTGACCCAAAATAAGATAAAAAACGTGAAAGTCACAAAGTGGCCATTATCGTGCCGACGCCGTTAAACTCAAACTCAAACTCGCTATTTGCCGCCCTGTAACCCTGAACTTCACCACCCTGTAAACAACCGCCTGGATGTGTAAAGAACGGCAACTTGTAACCAAGGTGAGAATGTTTGTGAATCAGTGTGTATCTACTGAGCTATTGTGTGTAAACACATTACAGCCGTCTGTAAGCATGTCTCTCTTCGCCCTGCGGCGTCAAATCACCTGTTTCTACCAGTGAGTACACGCACCTGTCTAGCTCAGTCTCTGTTCTGTAAGATAATACTGGGGTCTACATGAATGCTGGATGATTGAGAGGATTCCTTCATTTATTGTTTAGAACACCACCGTGGAAATCATTCAGAAAAATATTCTGCAAATTTTGGAGAACGAATTTTCTAACCTCAGAGTAGCACTGAAGCCAAAGTGGCCGTTCTGTTCAAGGGTTCATGTATGTCAGAAAGATTGCTCTGAAAAGCTGTGTTTTCATGTAGGCGGTAACAGACATGACCAAAATCGATCAAGTAGTAAATGGAAAGAGTGTTTCCACGTGTACGGAAATGAAGTTTTGTCGCACATTCCCTCTAGTTCACTACTGGGAGTGTCTTTGACATTTCTGTAGCCGTTTTGGTTTTCGCACAGGTGTAAATCCCCTAGCTTAACCGGTGTGAGGGTAACATTACGTACAAAAACCTGCACAAATGTAGAGACAAAACTTCTCCATAGCCACTCTGCTTTGATAGTTACTGGACCAGACCAACACTACAGTAGATAATGTTGCGGTGTAAGAGGGATTCTAGGCTTGAAATTCTAGCTAAATCTTATTAAAATTGTTTCGGTCACTTGTTAAAAGAGGGGCGTTCTATTTACGCCAGTATTATCAGAATGATGGCGGCGTGACATCCAGTGCAAATGGAGATCTGATGGACTCCACGTCACAATCACCCTTTTGTCTCTTCCCCTACCCCCCCCCCCCACCCCATCCCCATCCCAATTCCCCCAAAGAGGCCACCAAAGTTTGGAGATAAACCTGAGAGCGTACATGTCTGTCAACGAACCTCTTCATGGCATGGACAATTCCAGAGATCCTTCAGACAGATTCGGCCAGTTCTAACAGTGTACTTGTTGACTTGGACAAGCCAATGTATTACATTCCTGTTGTGATACCCGCTCCATGTTGTAGATATCGCTACACTTACAGTGCGGGCAGTCCTGGACGCCGCTTCCACAAATGCGTGCATTGCTACAGTGTAGTTACCCCTGGATTATCTGCCCTTTTCTCCACTCATCGAGGCTCATCATTGACAACACGGAAGATAGATGTTGTCCTAGACATGCTTTGTGACATTCCTGAACAGGATCAATCTACAGCTCGGGTACATGTCACGCCAAGATTAAAGGTAGAACGTTTTGATGTTCTGGAATGTCCGGTACAGCCTTGACGAGCCACGGGGTAGGTGGAGGGGGGCGGGGGGCTGGGTGTACCGACCTTTTTGTTCTCCTGATGAGGCCTGTCTCGGCATGTCTGCACGGTTTGATCACACACCCTGGGAGTACACTTGTCTTCAGAAGAGCATGGGTGATGAATGAAATATTTTTGTTGATCTCTTTCTTTCTCCCCCCCCCCCCCCCACCTTTCCGCCTCTCTCTCTTTCGTAGTGTCTATTCATTGATGCACATACGATCAGACACACAAGAATTGATCAAATTACGAGATACT
Organism: Onchidella celtica; assembly: GCA_963931925.1. Taxonomy (NCBI): domain Eukaryota; kingdom Metazoa; phylum Mollusca; class Gastropoda; order Systellommatophora; family Onchidiidae; genus Onchidella; species Onchidella celtica. The sequence continues at coordinate 1,156,216 of OZ007579.1, forward strand.
ATGCTTTGTTGAAAGTAGGGACATAAATATTTATCTTTAAAAAGACTAACGGATATTTAATTACTCATTCATTACCCAAGAAAACGTGCTACAACTACCAAATTTCTCAGGCTATAGAACATAATGACCAAACATTTGTTTTCATTTTGGCTACATAAGTTTGGTTCATTCAGAAACGGCGAGCCAGATGTCGACGTACATTTAATTTTCACTTTATACATTTGAGAAAAATAAAAAGATGACCAGTATTTGTGTCCGATGAGCCAGACAATCAGTCCGAGTGTGTGTACCGGTAATCTTCTCATCTGCTTTGACCTCTTCTTTGACGGGTGGGATGAGAGAAAGATGAAACGAATAGCAAAAAAGGCGGGGGAACTTATCCCATTTCTCCATCTTCCCATCCTGTAGGACGCGCCAATCTCCAGCATTTACAAAGGTAAAAAACACCACAGAAGTGCATTATAGTGCAGGTTCCTTCCATGTATGTTATCTCCCCCTTTTCATACACAACTCCTGGCCGCTGTGATGACAAAGCTGTATATTATTGTACTCAAACCTGCATGCCAGACTTGTTTGCCTCCATTAGACTGAAGTTGTCTGAGACAGATCTCACTTAGTGCTTGTCTTCATTCTCTAGTGAAGTGTCTGTCTAAATGTCCCTCTCTCTCTCAGTGTCTGTCTTTAGTCTCAAGTATGGCCGTCGACATTTGCGTCACAGATTTTTTAGTGGACGGCGGAGGTGGGTAGGTGTGTGTGTGTGTGGTAACTGTGAGGAGAGAGAGAGACAGACAGAGAGAGAGAGAGAGAGAGAGATGGGGGGGGGGGGGGCAAAACCAAGGCCGATAAGTACTGTTAACTTTCAATAAGTGAATTTAAAATTATATTTCCGTCCACCCAAAGGAAGAAATATCCTTGTGTATTTTCCATGATCCAGATTGTATGTACATTTTTGCCTTTTGTAGGACATAAGGATTGAGAGTTTGAAGAGTTGTGTAAAATCAGTGACAAAACACATACAACATTACAGCACTAGAAAATATATCGAGAAACGTTTTTAACCCATTGGAATGACGTCACTTATACATAATAAGATTAGGAGTGAGAGAACTACCTTGATGACAAAACCTCAAAATCAGCAAAATGTCGCATACAACAATATGGCAAATGCCCGTCCATATGTGTGTCAATGAACGACGGCCCTGACGTTTACAAAGACGTGAGCGGGGATACCTGGCCAAGTTTTGCATGAATGAATTATAAATATCTATTTTTAGCTTTCCAAACTCAATGGATGTTGATGCGTGTAGAGAAGATTGAATCAGCTGGTCCTGTAAGCTTGACTTATGAATCCGAACATGTTTACAGCTTGTCAATTTCACATCATTTTCTCTCAACTTCTGATCAGACACCCCAGGGTGCCCGGGTGGATCAGCTCACTTTCTACCCGTTTTTGTTGTTTGTCATGTGCTCTAATCATCATTAGTGTCAAATTAAGGCTGGATTAAGGTTGTAGTTTTCCCGTCTTCGTGCATCAAACCGTCATCTCTCTCTCTCTCTCTCTCTCTCTCTCTCTCTCTCTCTCTCTCTCTCTCTCTCTCTCTCTCTCCATCCTCCCATCCATCCAGGATTGTGTGTTTATGCTGTTCTATAAGCTATCTATCTACCTACCTATCTTCTGTCTGTCTATCTACCTACCTATCTTCTGTCTGTCTATCTACCTACCTATCTTCTGTCTGTCTATCTACCTACCTATCTTCTGTCTGTCTATCTACCTACCTATCTTCTGTCTGTCTATCTACCTACCTATCTTCTGTCTGTCTATCTACCTACCTATCTTCTGTCTGTCTATCTACCTACCTATCTTCTGTCTGTCTATCTACCTACCTATCTTCTGTCAGTCTCTCTGTCTATGTGGCTGTCTGTCTGTCTGTCTACCTACCTATCTTCTGTCTGTCTCTCTGTCTATGTGGCTGTCTGTCTGTCTATCTACCTACCTATCTTCTGTCTGTCTCTCTGTCTATGTGGCTGTCTGTCTGTCTATCTACCTACCTATCTTCTGTCTGTCTCTCTGTCTATGTGGCTGTCTGTCTGTCTATCTACCTACCTATCTTCTGTCTGTCTCTCTGTCTATGTGGCTGTCTGTCTGTCTATCTACCTACCTATCTTCTGTCTGTCTCTCTGTCTATGTGGCTGTCTGTCTGTCATTTCTACCTACCTATCTTCTGTCTGTCTCTCTGTCTATGTGGCTGTCTGTCTGTCTGTCTGCCTGCCTACCCGTCTGTCTGTCTGTCTATGTGTCTGTCTGTCTGTCTGCCTGCCTGCCCGTCTGTCTGTCTGTCTATGTGTCTTCGTGCTTGCCTGCCTGCCTGCCTGCCTGCCTGTCTGTCTGTCTATGTGTCTTTGTGCTGGCCTGCCTGCCTGCCTGTCTGTCTGTCTATGTGTCTTTGTGCTTGCCTGCCTGCCTGTCTGTCTATCTACCTATGTGTCAGTGTCTGCCTGCCTGTGTGTCTTCCTGCCTGTCTGTCTGTCTGCCTGCCTGTGTGTCTTCCTGCCTCTATGTCTCTCTGCCTGCCTGCCTGTCTGTCTATCTATGTGTCAGTGTCTGCCTGCCTGTCTGTCTGTCTGTCTGCCTGTCTGTCTATCTATCTATGTGTCTGTGTCTGCCTGCCTGTCTGTCTATCTATGTGTCTGTCTGCCTGCCTGCCTGTCTGTCTGCCTGTCTGTCTGCCTGCCTGCCTGCCTGCCTGCCTGTCTGTCTGTCTGTCTGTCTGTCTGTCGGTCTGCCTTCCACCTTTTATTGTTTTCCCATACACCGAGTCTATCATCCACTGATTACACCTGCAACTCTTTCTGAGTTGATTCTCCTTAATGTACATGTGAGCAGTCCCTATTTCAAGCAGCTTCTACAGGATTCACACAAACAAGTGAATTGCCGACACCAGTTGACTTTGATGAAAGCCACAGATTAAATTATTGTCACGTGGTTTGTTACTCCGCTGTTTACCTGTGCAGCTTACAAGAAAGATTAGGGAGAAAATGAATAAAGTAATGTTGTGTGTTGGCGTTTTCCATGGCACTGATCCCTCTTAGATTTCTGGGATCTGGGCTATCCATTCTTGTGTGTTTGTTACGAAAGGAGAATCCACCAATTGTGTGGGAAGGGAAACAATCCAATGTTGTCTGAAGTTGTAAATGTCGAGGTTGTAAATGGAAAACTGAAACATTTAGAGTCTGGGAGATGCCAGGAGACGCCACTGTCGACCTGGTCACTGATGTATCCCGATGTCTGTCTATGAAAGTCTATCATTCAATGCCTGTTCATTTCTCACACTCAACACGCACAAATGTTTTTCCTTTGATCATTCTGTGTCAGCTGGCGTCTCTGACCTCTAGTTTGTAATGTTTCTGTACAGGTATCATACCACGGACAAGTCGTTTTGTTCTGAACAGGTAATGGTTGGGTAAAACATGATTTTTCACTATTCCATCTCTTCAATTTAGACCTAAACTTTAAGGTTATTTTAAGTTACGCCTTGAGTGGTTGATGGGGGCTCCTTGTAAGATTTTCTCCTGACTTATCCATCTGCTATATTCTGTCAATCTTCTTGCTCCTTCCTAGCACAATGTGGCAGTTATCGTGATTTGTCCAAACTCAAAATCAACTGACGCCATGATCCTTGAACAAGTAAGTCATGCATGAAATATAATTGACGCACAAAAGAGACAGTTTAGTGGTAGCACGGCGGAATTGTAAGCATGAATGTTGAGCGACTTGAGTGGTGAAAGCCATGATAGAAAACTGACAACTTTTGTGGAACAGTTCATGCCTGACCTTGAAGAACTGATCGGGTACCTGGGGGTAGATCTATAGTCTGTCGTGAGCTTCCTTCTACCTGTCTGCAAGGTTTAGTGTTAGTGTTTTAAGAAGATCAGACGAAAGTTCTGACAAAATGGTCTTTGCAGAAGTTGAGATAGAATGTAAATGTACAAATTGCCAGGAAATGTGCAAGATCTGCAGTTGTTGTTTTTTTTTTTTTTGGACAGAAAAAAACTAAGATTCTGATGTTCACACAATCCCAGACAGTGTAGCAATAGAAACAGATGTTAAACATTTCCTATCTGTGAAACCTGGAAAAACTTCTGTCATCCATCACTTTAGCGGTGAGATGGGAAATTGTACACATTTACAGTCAGCGTGTCGAACTCCTGAACCCGCAGCGATTTGTCCAACATGTCGTGACTTTGGATCTCTTGCGCTCACGGTTCTCCTCCGGCAATACAATTTTTTCATTGAATGAAAGTCTCGGTTCTAGATCATGCCTACTTAGCAACAAGCTTAAAAAAGGTGAAATATTGAGAAAAAATGCGCTTTTCATGTAAGCATTCACTGTGAAAACCTCAGCTCTTTCAAGATGCCTCACTTTGCACAGAAGACAACATGCTGTCTGATACTATTTATGCACAACTATACTGTTGGTTCTGAGCCCAGGTGGACTTGGGCATGGGTATAAAATTCACCCTAAAAATTATGTAGTGGCTAGTAGTAGGAAATCTAGCTTTAACTGATCCGATGTCGTGTAAAAAGGATTCCCTTCATGTTGTATTCGCCTCTAGTTTAGAATGGAGGAGGCGAGAAAGGAAATGACGTATTTGTCTGCTGTAGATGTGCGTCATTCTACAGACTTTCTTTTCCTACCTGGACTTTGTTCTCTTTGACTTATCTCTAACTTCTTCTTTCTCACATTTCTGTATTTTCGTTACTCTGTTGTATTTTCCTTACTCTGTTGTATTTTCCTTACTCTGTTGTATTTTCCTTACTCTGTTGTATTTTCCTTACTCTGTTGTATTTTCCTTACTCTGTTGTATTTTCCTTACTCTGTTGTATTTTCCTTACTCTGTTGTATTTTCCTTACTCTGTTGTATTTTCCTTACTCTGTTGTATTTTCCTTACTCTGTTGTATGTTTCCGTCGCTCCACCAGTTTATTCATTCAATCTAATTTGCCCCTCCCCCCCCCCCCGCCCCATCCCCTTGTTTTTTCACTACCGTTCAATTTCTTTTTCTTTTTCTTCCCTGATTTGCCACTCTGTAACTTTGAGGATCCAAGACCTGCGCTCTTCAGATAAAAATATCACTGGGTTCACCTTGAAGTGAAGATAAGAAACAAATCCCACACACAAAAACAGGTACTCAAAAGCCAGTCGCAAATGATGAAGAAGATTGAAAGAAAAGAAAACCAGGGAAAGAATTATTCTGGCATTAAACAGGTAAAATTTAAAATCTTGATCAGACAGTCTGGAAAAACACCGAGCTGAACAAATTCAGCCAGCGCCGGGGCTGCTGGGAAAATGGAGATTGGCAGAAAATTGAATAACCCAATTAAACTTTTTTTTTTTTCATCCCGGCAGGCAAAGCGGTTTTAAAGGTGGATTGTGAGATGTTTATTCTAATCATGAAATTCTATCTTTATTAACTTATGGCACTGATGGATGGATGGATGGATGAATGGATGGATGGATGGATGGATGGGTGAATGGATTGACGGATGGATGGATGGGTGGATGAATGGATGGACAGATGGATGGATGGGTGGATGGATGAATGAATGCGCGGATGGATGGGTGGATAGATGGATGGATGGATGAATGAATGCGCGGATGGATGGATGGATGGATGGATGGGTGGATGGATGGATGGATGGATGGATGGATGAATGAATGCGCGGATGGATGGGTGGATAGATGGATGGATGGATGAATGAATGCGCGGATGGATGGATGGGTGGATGGGTGAATGGATTGACGGATGGATGGATGGGTGGATGAATGGATGGACGGATGGGTGGATGGATAGCTAGATGGATGGATTATGGATGGATGGATGAATGGGTAGATGGATGGATGAACAGATGGATGGACCAAGAAGACCACGAACAAATTCAGCATGTTGACCAGCTTTTGTTTCCACTTTGGTCACACCCGCCGTTTGTGCAAGGCTCAATGAGATCCTGTGTACAGCCTGATCACCTAGCCATGTCTCCCCTGAGACGAGACAAAGTCACAATGGCTGGCAGCAACAGCTGTTACAGTTATAGACACAGTCAACAGCCAGTCATAGTGTGTGCTCAGACTGATGGATTTGTCTGGTCTGAAAGATTGGTAAAGCAAAACTGGAAACTTGACAGTACATTTGGCATAGACGAAGCAAAGTAATGAAAGTGTCAGGTATAACATAGTTTCAAGGCGCCATAAAGCTAAACTTTTCACTTTTCCATGTCTTAGACTTAGACCTTAACTTTGAGGTTAGTTTAAGTTTGATTGCAAAACGTCTCGTTCCAAAATGCTCTGAGATAAGATCCTTGCAGCAGATTAGTTTTGGATTTTTTTTTCTATTCTGTTTTCTTGTATTGTTTAAATTCGTTTTCTGTCTGCCAAATGGCCATTTTGGAGCCATATCATCATGGTCCCATTGTGTACGGGATATTGTTGCAGTATGTTGTGTCTCTCAGAACTGGATAGTAATGTCTTGTCATACAAGAAAGTTCCACTGATGTAGATCGTGTTGTGGTCCCTCTGTCTGGACAAAACATGTCGCTCTTACACATCTCAGCGTTCCCGCTCTGTCGTTCTTTTTCACACCATTCTGGCAATCTCTTGTACATATCTCCCCCCTTCTCTCACTTAGATACTCATACTGTACCACAGACTAATAAATTAAACAGACTGGATGATCCCATTGTGTGACGTCACAAAACAGCGAAAGGTCATGAACCATCCGCCACATTAGGTTTACGGTTGCGACCGACGCTTCAGCATAGCTACAATGCAGCGGTCGCTAAAAGTCCATACGGTCATCATTTATAACAATAAAAAAAAAGGCAGCTGTAGACAATAAAATGAAAGGATAGGCAAGTTAATGCATTATCAATACATGTACAACCAATCTTGACAAATAAAAAGAAATTTCTACTGCAGATAGAACTAGAATCAGAATTTCCCGAGTGGCGGCCACGTTGGTTATACGGCCGCATCTCATTAACTTCCGTAAAAAACGACACAGCCCGAAGCTCGTGTTTCCAGTCTGGTTATATTAGTCTGTGTACTGTACTGTCTCCTTCTTCCTTTCTCTCTCCCCCCCCCCCCCCCCACGAAAAGAAAAACGTCCCAGGGGAGGCTAGCATTACCCACTTACGACCAATACTCGCACCCCGACAGTCAGGGGTGGGGTTTGGTGGATATAGTAGCTGTGAACACAGCTCGTTGACTCACACCCGAAACATTCATACCTCAGTAACTAAACAACACAGGATTACTGATGTTCAGGCCTGACGGGCCATATAATCATAATACAACATTCGACTGCATAATTTATGGTAATCACAATCATAGGTATTACATAAATGTCATCGACTACAGAAATTCCAGCAAGTCTATCTAAAATAGGGTATAGAACCAAGTATTGTACTATGCACTCTTGAAGTGCACCTATCCAGGACTACGGTTCCTAAAGGACACCGGTGTAAACAAATTCAAGTTGGTCGGTCTCGCTTTCATACAATCAGAGATAGCACCTAATCAGATAATTGACTGACTCATAAAGCGTAGCAGCCCTCACTAATAATTTTCACAGTAATACACTTTACAAAATCTCTAGGCTGCTCCACACTAAGGAGTATACAGCTGAGAAATGAACATAGTTCAATCTCAAACACAATCTAACAGCTCATTACACATCTAGTAAAAGTATAGTTAATGTCCTTCTCTTCGTCACAATGGGGTGACGGAAAAACTGTCACAGTTCCTGGCACGAACACATACGAGGGATCTCACCATTTCCTCGCTCGCTATGTTTTTGCGAGCGAGAGAGTCCAATGCTAGCGGTGTGCACACTTAAGCCTGGTGCACAGAGGCTTCGTCACTGTCCAGGTCTCTCACAGCGCGAATCTTTCTGTCTGTCATCTCCACTCAGGTAGGAGGCCCCCGTGACTCGTCCTTTCGCCAAATGCTCGAAATATGAATCCACTGATCTTAGTACGGGTGTTAGCTTTTATACCCCCCGATGGTTACTAAGGGTCTCCCTCCCAATTGGACGATCAAGGACCTAGCCACGACAAACACAAGTTTGTCTTTCAGTTAACCCTAACTGCTTTCTCAAAAGGATATGTATACAACTCAAAAACCTACACTCGAACTTCTACAATCCTACTATGTAAACAAGAAAATCTCACACGCACACCAAAATCAAAGGGTTAACTTAATGTTTACAAACTTCACTCACACATCCCTCATCACGAAATCCGTGGCTCGATTAATAGCTAAACGCGTTTCATATTCTCCCAAAATAAACCAACCCGTGACTAACAGAAAAAAGGAGCTCATGCGGCTCGCGACACCGACTACCTTCATCCATCGGTATTAAAGCCCAATAATTCTGACAACTGGATGGACAGACTTGAGACCTCCCCACCCGTGGGGGCAGCGCCACCCCCGGCCCCAGCCCTGCCTGCTCCCCGTGCCACCCCCCCCCCCACGGAGCTAATTTCCTCCTTTCAGCAAAGCCCCCCGAGTGTCACCCGATGCTACTCACAGCGGACAATGAGCGAGACAGGGGAGATAACCAGGGATAGGGAAGATAACTGCCTTGTCCCTGGACATCTCTTGACCTTCTGTGATCGTCTCTCAACTACAGAGTCTCCAGTAGCCTTGGTCAAGGTCCGTCTTCTTGCCGTCCACAACCAACAAATAGATGACCTGTACCACTGTAACCAGGGCAACTATTTATTTTTCAGAGTGTTGTTACTGTCTCTACTACTTCTACTACCACTTGTGTCATTCCACATGCTCCAGGTCTAACTATGTGCTGCATTCGGTTGTCTGACAACGCTCGACATTTTGTCCCTTTAGCACGACTCCACTTTTTTGCTGAGTTACACACTACACACTACTTCTATAGGCTTTCTCCATTGTGTGTCAAAGTATCAAGCAGATTCGGTGTGTAATTTGTAAGTTGTACTAAAAAGAAACAGAAAGCCGTCTCCCTAAAATCAAGGAGTACACGAAACTTGAATTATCAATTTTTCAAACGTTGATGGAAAGAGAGTTAGAACCTTGTCAGTCTAATGGGACGATTTCCTAAGGGTGCCAAGCATGTTTAAAGAAAAAAAAGTGAAATAACATTATGCTTGACACCTGAGTGTATACATTGTTGCCAAACCCTAATCCTAACTCCTGCATTAACTTCTGGTGTAGCTCTTTTTTTTCTCATCAGCTTTTGTCTTTACAGAAAATCTCCAGCCCAAACTCTTGTCCGCTGGAATGACGTTAATTACAACCACTTTTGAATTCACTTCGTCAAACATACCAGTCCCGGAAGCCTCACCACCACCGTACTGCTACAGCTACAACCATCTCTGCGAGCACCATCACACCGTATTAGCACAGTGTTCACCACCAGTTCTACTTCCCCCCGCCACTAAATCTGACATTCACGCCGTACATTTGTAGCTATTGATCACACAAAGATTATTCCAATCCGGAATCAACTCGGTCACACAACATAGAGAGTATTGCTCAACTTTGAACATAAGTTCTTTTGTAGTATTTCTGTCCAACACAACAGGACGCTTTTAAATATCTAGGACGCTTTTAAATATCTAACCCCCCCCCCCGCGCTCCCACCTCTTAGTTCAGTATTCCACCAATATCTTGCCCATCAGTTGTTCTCATACACACACACACACATTCACATAATGCCCGCGCGTGCACACACACCAAGCCACACACACCAGCACACACACACACACACTTAGACACATATGATAAGGCTACCACTCCTCCCCCCCCCCCCCCCCCACTGATATCCACAAGCATCTGATTGCAATCACTGCCCACGTCAAACCCAAAACTGATGTATGTGAGTCCGTGAGGTTTATCAGCGCCAACATCTCAACAGCAGACCTGTAACTCTCAGCGCGTGCCAATCATGATCAAACAATCGATCATCACAGATATTCTATCATGCACGATCATTGTCGTTTTATGTTGTTCTCCAACTGAAACTTAACAGCGGCATGAGCAGTGTTTGTCATGAAGTCTTCCCAAAAACTGGAACTCTGGTCAGGAGATAAGCACTGATTTAGTGCTCACAAAACATCTGTACCATGACAATTGTTGCATCGTTTTGTATTCTGTTGCTTGATTTCAGTTGACCACACAGAACTTGTGCTCCTACCACATTAAACATTTTATTTTGTCTTTCTATGGAGGTTCCAAATCATAAGTTTCCTCCTTCTAGGAGTTTCAGTTCTACTTTTTGGATTTCTGAGTATCTTTCCGATGGCGCAGGCTCAACTCCCGTGCACGGAGTGGGGGCGAGGACGCAGTGCAATCAACATCACAACTTAGCTGACGCTGGCATTAACAGGTGTGACTCGTGTTCTGTTCTGTCCAATGATACGTTCTCTCTGGAGGATCGACTGGGTTTTCCACATGATGGTCGTTACAAGCGAATCAGCCCTGAACTTCAAACGGTCACCTCGTCGGTTGGCTGTTGGAACCTCGTTAAGTCCAAAATCAAAATTTTACAGGAGAAGGAAAAAACTGATTATCTTTAATAGTTTTCATTATTGGGAGCTGTAACTTGGCATCTAGCCTATGTTCTTGACCAGTAGTTGTGCCGTGTATTGCATTTTGACGACAACCCTACTGTAATTACGTAACCAGAGTTAAGCAGGTTATAACACGCCGAAGTCGGCTGTTGGAACCTGCCTAAAGCTTTAACGAGGTTCAAGCGCACACATCGCGCCGCTTGGCTGATCGTATAACCTGGCTACCTTTCTTTGGGCATAGTAAAAATATGTTTAAAAGTGCCTTCGGAGGCATTTATTGTTGTCTTTGCCGTTTTAGTTCTGTTTTACATTTATCCCTCGAAACTTAGTATTTCACTTCGTTTATTTCCTATGTATCACACCATCACCGAGCGAATTAATGTAATATAAATGTATGATTTACTGTCTAGCCTAAACCAAACTATTTATTCACACTTGACTCTTTAGTAACACAAAGTATTACATGTCATTTGTTTACAAAAGACATTAAATACATCATTAAATCTCTCTTTCTACTATTCCTACTATTTATCTCCTCTCTCTCTCTCTCTCTCTCTCTCTCTCTCTCTCTCTCTCTCTCTCTCTCTCTCTCTCTCTCTCTCTCTCTCTCTCTCTCTCTCTCTCTCTCTCTCTCTCTCTCTCTCCATGTCCCCTTCCCTTCTCTCTCTATCTGCCCGTCTCTCCCTCTGTCTATCTTTGTCTATGTTATGTCCTTGCTCACTGCCCCCTCCCCAGCCGCATCCACCTGCCCCTGCCGCTCTCTTTCTCTCTTTGAGAGAGTTGCACTCCAGTTCTTTGAGAGAGGGCTGCATTTTGGTTCATTGAGAGAGAGAGAGAGAGAGAGAGAGAGAGAGAGATAAAGAGAGAGAGAGAGAGAGAGAGTTGCATTTTGGTTCTTCGAGAGAAATGCAATTGGAAAGAGGTGCTCTCACGTTCTTAGACAGAGAGAGTTGCATTTTGGTTCTTTGAGAGAAATGCAACTTGAAAGAGGTGCACTCTAGTTCTTTGAGAGAGGGCTGCATTTTGGTTCTTTGAGAGAGATGCAATTTGAAAGAGATGCACTCCAGTTCTTTGAGAGAGGGCTGCATTTTGGTTCATTGAGAGAGAGAGAGAGAGAGAGAGAGAGAGAGATAGAGAGAGAGAGAGAGAGAGAGAGTTGCATTTTGGTTCTTCGAGAGAAATGCAATTGGAAAGAGGTGCTCTCACGTTCTTAGACAGAGAGAGTTGCATTTTGGTTCTTTGAGAGAAATGCAACTTGAAAGAGGTGCACTCTAGTTCTTTGAGAGAGGGCTGCATTTTGGTTCTTTGAGAGAGATGCAATTTGAAAGAGATGCACTCCAGTCCTTTGAGAGAGAGCTGCAATTTGGTTCTTTGGGAGAGATGCAACTTGAAAGAGGTGCACTCCGGCTCTTTGAGAGAGAGCTGCATTTTGGTTTTTTAAGAGAGATGCAACTTGAAAGAGGTGCATTCCAGCTCTTTGAGAGAGAGCTGCATTTTGGTTCTTTAAGAGAGATGCAACTTGAAAGAGGTGCACTCCAGTCCTTTGAGAGAGAGCTGCATTTTGGTTCTTTGAGAGAGATGAAACTTGAAAGAGATGCACTTCAGTCCTTTGAGAGAGAGCTGCATTTTGGTTCTTTGGGAGAGGTGCACTCCAGTCCTTTGAGAGAGAGCTGCATTTTTGTTCTTTGGGAGGGATGCAACTTGAAAGAGATGCACTCCAGTCCTTTGAGAGACAGCTGCATTTTGGTTCTTTGGGAGAGATCCAACTTGAAAGAGGTGCACTCTGGTTCTTGTATAAATCTGCATTCTGGGGCTGTGAGAGAAACTGTACTCAGGGATTTTGAGAGACAACTGCACACTGGATCTTTGAGACGTTCACTCTGGTTATTTGACAGAGAGAGAGAGAGAGAGAGAGAGAGGGGGGGGGGGGAGAGAGAGAGAGAGAGAGAGAGAAAGAGAGAGAGAGAGAGGAGGGGGGTGTGAGCGCTGCACTTTGGTTCTTTATTAAGGGAGATGCAATCTGGTCTTTGAGAGAGCTGCCCCCTGAGAGAGCTGCATCTTGCACTTTGAGAATGTGGCGCTCTGGTTCTGAGAGAGAGAGAGAGAGAGAGAGAGGGGGGGGGGGGGGGAGAGCAAGAGATTTGTACGTTTGCTCCTTGAGCTGGCTGCATTTCAGTTCCTTGGGTAATTTTCATTTTTGTTCTTTGAGAGTTACTTGTTTGTTCTTTGAGAGAGTTCCACATAGGGTCTTTGAGAGCTGTGCACTTGGTTCTGTGAGAGAGTTCCAGCATAGTTCTTTGAGAGAGGGTTGCACTGAGAGAACTGCTCTGTGTTTCTTTGAGATATCTACTTTCACATCAGTAAGGTTTGTGTGCAACGTCAATTAAAGGCTCCTGCGATCGGCATCTCCCTCTAACAGGTTTTGAAAGTGCTTATTGCACCATGCATTGTCCTCTGCTCAGAGGAAACGTTGAAAATAACAAACTGGAAATGCACAGTGACTTATGTGTTACATACTGGAAAGCATTGGATTCAAAAATTCAGATAGTGGGGCGCTTTACTTTGCCTGGTCACTGATTGATATGAGACTGACAGTATTTATAGCTATTAAAGTGTGGGTGGGGCGAAGATTCGCATGATTAATTGCAGATTGATCAATTAACTCAAAATATTTACCAAAATAATATTTACCATTCCCTTATTTGATCACATTTGATCCGCCCATATTCGCCGATCTTGTCTTACTTTCTTCAAAGACGGTGTCCACTAAATTGAGCGGCAACTTCAAAGGCCGTAAACTCGCCGCCGCCCTTCCTTTGATCTATTCATTCAAGTTTACCCTACCGTCGGTGATTACGTTAATGACAATA
>OZ007579.1:1174690-1214690 GCA_963931925.1 Onchidella celtica
AGCATGAATTTGTCACAGGCTTTGGCAAGGCTATTGATGAGAGCCTGGAGCGTGGTTTCATCGTGGGCCACGATTGCAGCATCATCTGCGAAGAGGAGCTCTTGTAACATAAAATGCTCTGTACGAGATTTTGCTTTTAGTCTGGCAACATTAAAAATGGAGCCGTCCACTCTGGTGTTAATAAGTACTCCACCTGAACATTGACCAAAGGCATTCTTGAGTAGGGCTGCAAAATATATACCAAATAAGGTAGGAGCAAGAACACATCCCTGCTTCACACCGCTGTTTACAGCAAATGAATTGGATGTGCAGCCCTCAAAGTTGACACATGCCCTCATGTCAGTGTGGAAGGATGCAATAAGTTTTAGCAATGTTGGTGGACAGCCTATGGATTTAAGGACTGCATACAGGCCAGATCGGCTTACGGTGTCGAAAGCCTTTGTTAGGTCCACAAAGCATGTTATAAGCGGCCTGTTTTGTTCTTTACATTTTTCTTGGATTTGCCGAAGTGCAAATATCATGTCAATAGTTGATCGTTTGCTTCGAAAGCCACATTGTGTTTCTGGTAAGACTTTTTCCGCCAGTTGTTGAAGGCGGCAGAGGATGACGCGAGCAAAAGCCTTTCCAGTAATGCTGAGGAGGGATATGCCTCGATAGTTCTTGCAGTCGCCTTTGTCTCCTTTGTTCTTGTAAAGTGTGACAATTTTGGCGTCTCTCATATCATGTGGTATCACGCCTTCTTTCCAACACTGCAGTAACAGATTATACAGGTGTGGTAATAGTGGGCCTTTTAGGTCTTTTAATACCTCTGCAGGAATGTTGTCATTTCCTGTGGCTTTTCCAGCAGACAGGTGGTCGATTGCATTGGAAAGCTCGACTAAGGAAGGTTCAGCGTCAAGTTCGGCCATTATTGGCAGTTTTTGGAGGTGTTCCTCAAAATCTGGTGGAATATTTTTCTCAGTTGAATACAACAGAGAGTAATGCTCTACCCACCTATTCAGTTGTTCATTTTTATCTGTGATGGGTTCACCATTTACAGACTTAAGTGGGGCGCTTTTGGTGATGATTGGCCCAAGAGCTACTTTCATCTGACTAAAGGCGGTTTTCATATCTCCCTTTTCATTTGCCTCTTGTATGCTGTTACACAAGTCTGTCCAGTATTTGTTGGCGCAACGTCTTACCTCCAGCTGAAGTTTAGCTTTTGCATTTTTCAAACAAGTTTTTGTACTCTGATTGCAATTTTTGTTATACTCATTGAAAGCAGATTTCTTTTGCTCAATGAGAGGTAGGAGAATTTCGCTGTTCTGGCCTACCCAGTCGTTGTTTGAAACTTTATGCTGTCCAAAAGACTTGATGGCACAGTCATGAATTTTTGAACTGAGAGTGTTCCATGTTTCATCTACCGAGTCACATTGGCTGACATTATCCATGCTTTCAGCAAATAACTTTTCAAATGACTTTCTATTTGATTCATCTCTGATTGCTGTTACATTGATCTTAGGGATTGAAGGGGCTTTTGATCTGTATATTTTCTTGGCCGAAATTTTGATTTTGCTGACTACCAGTGCATGGTCGGTGTCACAGTCAGCACTGTGGAGGGAACGAGTTATTTTTATACAGCCCAAACTCTTCCTCCTTGAGAGAATAAGATCTAATTGATGCCAATGGCCAGACCTGGGATGGCGCCATGATGTTCTTTGGCATCTCTTAAGGTCAAAGTACGTGTTTGTAACACATAATGAGTTTACGGAGCATAGCTCCAGAAGGCGCTGCCCGTTTTCGTTGATGTTGCCAATGCCGAAGTGCCCAATGCACTTTGGCCATGCGGAGTGATCTGCTCCCACTCGAGCGTTAAAGTCACCCAGAATTAGCAGGCCTTCGGTGAGAGGGATGTTGTGGAGAGTCCTCTGCAATGCCTCGTAGAAAATGTCTTTGGTTTCGTCAGAGGAGGTAAGTGTTGGGGCATAGACACAGATAATGTTGGTAAAACCAGACCGGGTGTTCAGTCTGAGTGTCATGATGCGTTCTGACACTCCAATTGGAGTTGCGATCGAATTGATAAGGGAGTTTTTTATGGCGAAGCCCACGCCGTGGATTCTCGGCTGTTCGCTGCTAAGGCCCTGCCAGAAGAAGGTGTAGTTTTCTTCTTTGACTGACCCGGAGTCGGGAAGTCGAGTTTCTTGAAGGGCAGCGATGTCGATGTTTAGTAGCTGAAGTTCTCGATCAATAATTTGGGATTTCCTGATGGAGTCAATATCAGTGAGATCTTGCTGTTGCAAGCCTGGGCGCATTGTTCTGACGTTCCAGGTACCAAGTTTTAGTATTTTTCTGTTTTTGCCAGGTGCACACTTTACGTCAGCTTTTTGACTTTTGGTCTAGCTCCAACCACCTTATGAAGCAGGCTGACGTGGCGGAACAACACCCAACTGCCTGGGGGCTGCCCAGGTTACGGCGGGCGGTAGTTGATCAATGCAGCTGAAAAGCCGCTCCCACCGACAGAGGGGACCCCTGGCGCTCATCCGTACGCCAAATGGATTGAGCTTATCACCGGTAACTGCCACCTCCCGTGTTGTGCCCATCCGTAACGGATGGCTGGAGTGTCCTCTCCAAATCGGAAATGGGTGGGCTTATAGAGGAGAGACAGACGCTTGCCAAGCCCGAGCAAACGCCTCCTCGTTTTGCTGCCTTGCCTGGGCTATTTTTAAGAGATGGTGCTTTGCCCAGAGGCACCACCCCTCTCTCTGCCATTCTAGTTAAACCCAAGGGAGAGACCAGGTCAATACATTTGGAACTAGTCCGGCTGCAGGAGATGCTGGAAGCCAGTTTGATGCAGTTCTCCCTGACAACCACCTTCGGGTCTCCACTCCTGATTTTCTGTCTGGGTTTACTCCCATAGCCTTTGCTATCATAGCAACACACAAGGCAGTGTGGTATTTGTATTCAGGGTTACCTTCCCCTAGTCTTCCTCTCTCCCGAGATGACCCACAAGACAGTGGGGGTGACAGTAGCAGGCTGTATTGTGTACTGTCATACAATAGCAGAAAACTCTGGCCTCACAGTAGTATATATATTAGATATCAATAAAAGCTACTAGAACCTTTCAGTGTGGATCAAATAGAACATTGACCATTCCAACTTTCATTCTCTGTGTGATGTTACCTCCTAGTGTATGTTGTCCACAGAACATCTGTAGCGTACACAAATAAGCTCTCAAGTTGTCCAGGCCTTCTACTGGATGAAAGACTGTTGTAAAAATGAATTTTTTATGCGTATTTATACATTTATCATTTTTCTTTGGGGGGGGGGGGGGGACACAAATACTTCAGCTCACTTGCCAACATGAATACTACGCGTTTATTTATTTCTCAACAACACGACCACTCACTCTCACTCACTCACTCTCACTCACTTACTCTCACTCACTCACTCACTCACTCACTCACTCACTCACTCACTCACTCACCCACTCACTCACTCAATCACTCTCTCACTCACTCACTCACTCACTCTCTCATTCACTAATTCACGCGTCCACTGTCTGACTGACTGACTGACTCACTGACTGACTCACCTACTAACTCTCATTCAGTCACTCATTCATTAGGTTATCCGTCCCTGTCAATCACAAACACCCATACACACATATATACAAGAACCACTCCCACCCTTCATCCCCCCCCCCCCCGGTCCAACCTGACAGGACCAAATCCTACTGCCAACAAAATGAATGTCCATTAGTGACTACACCACATCCACTCACCCACCCTGAACTGGGACAATGTACTCTCGGTCACTCAAACTCCTACATTCAAGTGTCAAGATGACGTAAGACAGTCTAGGTTAAAATCTGGCGCACTTACCGTTCCCTGGGACATCACAACCTGCCTGTCTATGTTTGAGTGGTCCAGCACTGCGCTAAAACATCTCAGCAAATTGCTCTGCGCTAGAACACCATGACCTATTTACGCAAAGGAAAAAAAAACAACAACACTGAAAGAAAGAAAGAAAACAACAATAAAAAACCAATATTGAACTAGAATTTTCTATTCTTGAACCGAGCACTCCAAATAGACCGCCACTATTATCAGTAATCAAACCAATGCTCTAGCATAGCTCTACGTGTCTAGACCTACATTGGCAGATCAAAAGATACAAATTTGATTTCTGCGAAGGCAGGGAATTTGTCCCTAAAAATGTGTCACAAACTGTAAAGAGAAAGTCAGTTAATTGATGCAAGCATGAAATATCATTGCGTACCTAATTACGTCCCGCCAACACGTCGGCCACACCTTGGTAAGAAACGAACACACACACAGTCAACATTATAGAGTACACCACACACACACATACATAGTTACGCACGGACAAAGCGAATACGCCGTGAACATTCCACAGACAATCTCCGGTTTGAAGGCAGATGTGTGTGTATGTGTGTCTGTGTGTATGTGTGTCTGTGTTTCTGTGTGTGTGTTTCTGTGTGTTTCTGTGTGTTTCTGTGTGTTTCTGTGTGTTTCTGTGTGTGTGTTTCTGTGTGTTTCTGTGTGTTTCTGTGTGTGTGTTTCTGTGTGTTTCTGTGGTAGGGATGAGCTTTTTTTTTTTAGAATGTTGCCCGGGCAGCGGCCTTGTTCAGCCTGCCTTTCTCTACTCACAACTGCCAAGGTATCTTTAACGTGCACACGGGCCCTCCGAGACTTCTTATCCGAGAAGACTAGGTGCTCGATCCTACCTACTACAGGATCAGGGATAGAATTTTTTTTCCCCGAAAAAAGAAAACGTCCAACATGCCTGCACCGACCGAAGATCGAACCCGATACCTTCGGCATGAGAGGCGAGTGCCGTGTCTCTAGACTCCGGTGTCCCCTATTGTGTATGGTGTGTGTGTGCGCGCGTGTGTGTGTGTGTGTGTGTGTGCGCGCGTTTGAGAAATATTATTGCTTTCTTCCTAATTATGCCAAAATTTTGCATCTGTACATTCCTGAAGCCATTTTCTTCTCCCAGTTGATTGGCTGACCGATGGCCAAAACGCGCTGTTACTATGGAAAAAAACACATTAAAAACCAAACTTCCAGGGTCTTCACTTTGATGAGAGGGATCGTGAATCGATCTTTAACATCTGCATGGGATGGGTTAATCTGCCTGAACTTTACACAAAAACTGCCAGATTTGATGGGGAAAACAAAAAAATAAATGTTGAATTTCTGCATTTGACGGGGAAGAAAAGTGGAGGAAGATTCTGATTGATGCAGAAAACATTTGGGTTGTCGGAGTAGCAGGAATTTGTGTGTGACGATGTTTCTGTTTATTCTGGTTGTTGTTCTTGTGATAGATGGCGCCAGCCGCGGTTGTTGCTGCTGCTTCTACTTTACTTAATATTGTTGTTGTTGTAGATATTGTTATTGCTGCTGCTGTCCTTGATGTTGTCTTACACTCAACCCTACCTCATTTACACATTTACCAGCCTCATTTCAAGCTCGCATTAGAGAGGGAAAAAAAGTAAAAATAAATCGACAAAAACTGTTCAAATTGCTGTTGATCAAGAAAGTTGGATCTCTGGTTGATTGGAAAGATGAACTGTTGCCATGGCCGATCTTTGAGCAAACAAGTTTCTGATGAATTGAAATGGGCCACAACTTCAGGACGTTCAGATATGGCGATCTGCAGGTCAAAAAATACCCAGGTCAAAAAGTAATGTGGTGTTTTCAGTTCATTCTTAAGTGGGTTAAAAAGTTCGGTCAGCGAGTTCTGCACAGATAGGTCCTTGTCACGCTGAACACAGGAGATAACATCATGGCATGTCAAGCCCTTCCATTATAGGATTTTAAGACAAGGTCAGTTAGGTTTCGGGTAACGGATTCTGCAACTTTTCTCTAACAGAGTGTTTGGGTAAGATTTAGACTTGAGAACGACCTGTAACAACGTCAAATCCTGTCAGAAATCCTGGCGATAACTATGACGTCACTCAACAAAAAAGTCACTATAGCTAGTGTTCTGTTGTCCGAACCTCCAGCAAAATGATGTTGTTTGTGTTTGTAGCCGCCGACTTCTCCGGCATCAATCTGGATACAATACACTGCAGTTACAACCTGACCCCTCCTCAAAACATGGCCATATGGGTACACACACACACATAATTATTCACTTACACATTCACCGTCATATACTCCCCGCATACACATACACATACACACACACACTCTCTCTCTCCCACACACACTTGTATATATGCTGATGCCATGCTCATAATAATCCAGAAATTATCAACAAAATCAAGTGAGCTCCGTTCCAACCGTATTTCCTGGCACATCAAACGGCCTATCAGGACAATCTTCTCCTGTCTCTGTTTCATGATTTAACACTGATAAGCTTTTGTAAGATAACGCTTGCGCTACATACAGTCCTCGCCTACCTTCAACATCACCAGGCGCAGAATTACCTGTCAAAACGCGGCGTACACCAGGTAGAATTCAGCACCGCTGGGACAGACTTTCTAGCCATTTATTCATCTTATGGGCTAAAAACTGATATATTCTATCCCAAGCTCCCCCAGTTTTTAAGTGTTTTACCGTAAGACCAGGGGCGAAGCGTGGTCCTCTGCAGAGGGTAATTAGAATTTAAGCTAGTAAGATCCTCATAATGGCACGTATCGCTACATCATATTTACATAATTATACATGCAGCGACTAAAATAATGAAACGGGTGCAAGGCACTGCAAAATCTAAAGAGCGGACTATTCTTGTCAACAGGACAGGAATGCAGCAATTTACAAGCCAAACTAATCTGAAAATACCATTCATTCATACTAACACACTTATAAACGCGTATTTTTCATCCATTTTTAAAAATATAATTTGAACGGCAAGTTTTCATTATCAAATTCATAGCTAGAGATTTTGTTATTCTACCATCTCATAGAGTTTCTCGAAAAGGACCCATTAAAATTAAATGGCAGAAAGTGCTTAAGTGGTATCTCTGTGATAACGATGTGCAGCGATGTCGGAGAAGTGACTATCTACCATTGCGGTATAGGTTCGCTCGACCTATCAAGTGAAGCGATGTTCTTGATACGTTCGACTGATTTTGATCACAGTTGTCTAGCTCTAGACTATATTATTATGCTTTGATAGCTCTTGCTGTGCGTAGAGTAAATTATTCTTAGATTAACTCAAACAAACAAAAAAATCCATACAAACTCTTTCACTCTACTCTTTACCTATCGAATAGGATGAAAATGACCGCATATTGAAAAACATGCATAAATCTAGGTAAAATCAGGTCAAACTTTAATTAAAAGCCTATTTTTATCCCCCACTATTCTGCTGGCTACGGGGCCGCGTCGACGCTATGCTCAAGATAGGTTCTGGGTGTAGTCAAGTCTTCTTCGTTTTTGTTAATCACTGGTTATGGACCAGTTCATAAGGTGTAGGTCTCTATAAAGATGCTTTTCGATGAGGGATGTTGGACTATATAACAAACGCAAATAGCGAGGCAGAATTGAATGCTGAACTGACTAAATGGCCTTGGAGTTGGGCTCGATCTGGAAAACACAGTAATTCTAGAATTAATATTCGAAGGGTAATCACTGATTATTTGATTATGAGGAAGCCTCGCCCCTGCGTAAGACGTAGTTTATGAGACGACAAGAGACATGATGACGTGTGGGCGCTGTTTTACTATTTACATTTAGAGTTTGCCATATTTTCTGTCAGTCGCATAGATAAAGTCGTGATGATTTGCTGAAAAATTTGAGTTTTTTAAATCTGGAAAATATTAGAGATTAAATACCCCTCCCCCCCCTCCCTCCAACCCCCGAGATAAGTTTGGCAAAACTTTACTGGCGCAATTTGGAAAGAAAAGAAAAAATGACTTTCGTAAATCTGGCACTATCAGTTGATGATACAGCAAAAGTGTTATTAATTTGATCAAGTCTTTGGGATTTGTGTATCGTCCGGCACAGGAACTAGAGGTTTGCATGATTTCCCTACACCTTGCTGCTTGCATTCCGGCACTTGAACATTTCAAACAGAATGATTTTTTTTTTTAACATTGTTGTTTCTGATTTATTTGCGTGCACCTGTGAGTCACTCAGTCTGTCTAATTGTCTTCTAGTTGGTTCATCCTGACTGAGATTTTTCTTTAAAAACTTAACATAGTTCAGACGTTTCGAATTGAGAGAGAGAAACAGACGGAGAGAGAGAGAGAGAGAGAGAGAGAGAGAGAGAGAGAGAGAGAGAGAGAGAGAGAGAAAGAGAGAGAGAGAGAAGAGAGAGAGAGAGAGAGAGAGAGAAGAGAGAGAGAGAGAGAGAGAGAAAGAGAGAGAGAGAGAGAGAGAGAGAGAGAGAGAGAGAGAGAGAGAGAGAGAGAGAGAAGAGAGAGAGAGAGAAAAAGAGAAACAACTGTCTTCTTCATGACTTGCCTTTCTTCCCAAACCACCGAAAGCATTATTTATCAGGCCAACTTTGCCTAAGTTTCTTGGCCAACTTTGATTGACTTATCAACAAATCAATAATCGATCTTGCAGTATAGCATTTTTCTTCCCCTTAGAATGGCAAAAGGTTCTATCTCCGCTTGTTGACTGAACTGAGTTCCACACTACACACTACTTCTACGAACCTTCTGCATTGTGTGTCAAAGTATCAAGTAGATTCGGTGTGTAATTTGTAAGTACTGCTAAAAAGAAAACACTATTCTTTGCTCTAAAAGCTATGAGCACATGGAACTTCAATCCTTGATTTCTCAAAAGTTGACGAAAGGGAGTTAGAACCTTGTCATTTTGAATGGATAATTTGGCAATGACAGTGAGAGCTGAAGGAGAACAAATCTGTAATCACGATCTTGCTGTAATGACATGGATCAGTTTGAAAGTCAGCAAGGCAAACTTTGTAACAGATTCAAGCAACTTTGATTGAAAGAGTTTTACCCCACAATGGACAAAGTCCAATAGAAGTAATTACAGTCACAAGCAACTACCCAGCCGCGCTCTGTCCGGCCTAAGAGAAAGAGCGGGACGACGATGGCAGAACTCCCAAGTTCTAATCTTTATTCTTTCTTGAAATAGCAGATCAGACTGGCGTTATTTCCCCGATACAAAGTAACGCGACTATACAGGTATCAAAATGTAACAGCTCTGTGTCTGCCCAAATCAATATGACCATGTACATGGGTAACTCTAACTCACATCAATCAATTTTCATAATATTTTGTTTTTTCCCGATGAGTAATTGACAAGTCTTTTCGCTAAACACACACGGGTCTACTCCAATTACGCCATGAAACTTCTCTGTTTCTCTCTTTCGTTCAGTTACTCAATCATGATATCAAAATTTTGTTTTCACATGCACAAAAATCAAAGCTTTTCATCTCCACTGGTGTTTCAAAACGTGTTCGTCCAACTTAGTCCAACAGATATCAAAGATAATCTTGAGGGGTGGGGGTGGGGGGGGGGGGTTTAAGAACAGCCGGGGATTGTTTTAATGACAGATTTGATTGAGACTTTTGTCATGAGACATTCTAGTAGTGTACCTGTTGCTCGGGTTTATCTGTCCGTGTCAGCCCTGTCTGTCCCTGTAAAGTCTGAAGTTTTTTTCTGTCTACCTAACTCAACTGACAAGGTTTGACAGTTCGGGCAAACGATTCGTTGGCTTGTTTGTCGAATGCGGTCGTGAGAAAGTACTATAAGGAACACAAAAGTATGAAAAATTGGGTTTCCTGCAGAATATTAATGAGACAAATGTCTGGTCGACGGAACATGGGAAAGTACGTGCACATTTTCTATTGTGCTTGGTAATCTGCCTAATTATAGATTCAGTCATGGGCATCTGACTGTCCGCCAAGCAATTCTGGCATGACCCCAGGGTTGACCGAAAGTTACTCCACACATCAGTCATTGAGTTATGGGCAAATAAATGAAACTTACACATGCATCCCCCCCCCCCTCCCCAAACCCCAAATCAAACTAGAAATTTCTCCGTAATTATTCAAGATCCAAATAGATAAAAATCAATCATTTATAGGAATGCTTTAACATGAGGTGAGAATTTATGGCTGCCAGTATCCTCACGTGTTCTACGCCTGGCCTTCATCACATGAAAGGTTTTGTCTATGCCTGGTCTACATGATAACATCTGTCTATTTTCTTCCCTATGTTTCTACTAATCGTATTCATGTGTCTGTGCGAGTCCGTGATGGACGCTGCTGGAAAGTTCTCTTGTTCTGTCCTTCTACGATCGTCTATCTGTCGTCTTGCCTCTTCCTAGCACGAGGTGACCGTTCTCGCGTGGAGTCGCTTTGTCCAAACACAAAACTCCAACCCATCGTTCTGTCAGTCTGTCTATCTATCTCAGTTTCTGTCCAGATCTCTACGACTTGATCAAGGAGCTGAAGACATCAAGAGTTACCGGCCATTAACCTAGAGATCTCGGGCGTCAAAAGTTATTCATGACCTCGCTGAGAATGGCGCAATCTTCAATTTCCTAGGCGATGTTATCTCCCTTGTTCTAAGTGATGAAGTAATAGCCTCCCCTTACCCTCTCCAACAATTAGGGCCTGATCACATTTGTGAAGATCGATTGCTGGCAACTTGGTTGTGACGTCAATGAGAAAGTAACCTACGGGAGGAGACAGCCCAGATTGGAACGTCATCCATGAAAGTGTCTTCTACAAATTATTTCAACGTTACATTGCGATTTGACACGGTGACAGTGCGAGAGTTTGTCGCTCATGGCAATTCTTGAGATAAATCTTGATACTTGTCTTCATAAGCTTTTGGTCCACTTGTCTCTCAGATCTTTGTGTTCAAATTCTTTTTATTTGCTTTCTCACTGTCTCTCTCTATTTCTCGGTCTCTTTCTCTAGCTTTCCGTCACTGTCTCTCTCTCTCGCCCTGTCTATCTATCTCTGTCTTTCTCTTTCTCTCTCTCTCTCTCTCTCTCTCTTTCTTTTCAGCTCTCTCTCTCTCTCTCTCTCTGTCTCTCTTTCCTTTTCTCAACGTTATCATCATCTTTCCTCAATGAGATATCGCTGACGACTACACTACAACAGAACATTATTTCCCCTCTAGGTCTGACATATTTTATTCCAACCTTCCCTATCTACATTGTAGCCTGTTTCTCCCCACTCACAGAGGAAAAATGAACATTCTATTTTCTTTTCTTATTCCTTCTCCTTCATCTTGTTCATGTCACAAATCCCAGACTGGGAGATGTAATAAGTTATGACAGGACAACAATCACGAACGAATAAGTTTAACACTTAACAGAACAACCCATCAGACTCACACATTTATTAAACATAATTATACAGATAATAGCGCAATTACATACATTATATTATTGAAATTAACTGCCGTACAACGGCCTTATTCTCACACACACTCTCCCTCGGATCCACAACCCGGTAGTTACTCCTAAAGGCACTTCGGCCTCAGCCTCTCCCCTCAGGGTCTTAATAGCACATTAATAATTCACTGGCACCGCAGTCTCTCAATATCACCTTCCTATTGTCATACACCTTAGCACTCCCCTAGCACCTCAGCAGGGCAATAACACATTATCATTTCAATAGCCCCTCAACATGGCAATAGTACATTATTAGTTCCTAGCCCATCAACATGGCAATAGTACATTATCACATTCACGCTCATATCTACGTCCCTGTCCGTGGCCTGACTGCCACGACTTTATGTGCCTCTACTGTCCTGCACTGACAGCCTCACTTCTGGCCCATGTGTGGCCTCCGGCCCTATGCTGGCCTATCCCCTGTGCTCATCGAGGTGGCTCTGCGGCCCGTCCCCGACACCTACAAGAATAACATTACATTGGTATAATGCCATACCATTTCTATTCACTCCACCTCTCCTTACAACCCATGAAGCGTACACACACTAGTTCACATTTCACTCACCACACATTTTACGGTAACACACCTCCATCGGAGTACACACTACTCACTCGCGCTACAAATCCATGAACTCACTTTCATCTATCGCTCATGGCGCACATTGCTATATCCAATATCAAGGGCTTCCACATTCCTCACATATACTTATTTACATCATGGTAATAGACGAATATAATATAATACATCAGTCATAATTATCAATCAACGTTCTACCTACCAGTCATCACTGGAAAAAACTCTCTCACTGGTCTCTCGACTGCTCCCCTTATGTCCGCCCGCTGGGCTCTTACTAGCGTCCGTTCAGTAGGACCTACTAATTTGCAGTGATAGTAATACAGCGATTTCGCCTCATTCAGACCCCCCACAACTCACAACATGCACGCTTAACTTACTTGTCTACGTGCGTTAATTTTACTCTCCTCCTTTCCCGTCTTTCCCTACTTGTCTGCCGTGAGCCCTTCTTACTCTACACCCGCTCTGTAGCAATCCCCTTAATTGCACTCACTCCACTCGTGACAGTTCATCTTTTCTCATCTTCCGCTTTTTCTCTACCTTTGAAGCTGACGTCCTCAGGCTGCATGTCCAACATTTTTCCCAAACCCCAGAAATATATTATCGATTATTAATGTTGATTTCTCTTCCATTGCTAAAGTCAACAGCCTTTGTCTTGGTTACATTTGATTTCAGCGTAGGCCTTATTCAACCACCTTAGCCGAACAGACAGAATGAGTTTTTCGGAGGTTTGGATTTTACTAGAACATTTTTCAACCCCACAGAATGGTCTTAGTTCACTCGGCGTTGTCACGTGTGTCCAATGTCATCTTTTGGCTCTCAGAGTCCGCACTCACCGAGACGAGTATTGTGAAAGGTGATCTCTCTTCAAGATTCATTCTGTTCCAAATGGGGCGATAACCCGTGAGAGTTTAAGTACAAAAGGGAGTTAATGGTGACTGAGTGAAGCGGAGGGTAAGCGCCACTTTGAGGACAAGATGGAGCAGGGAACACAATCTATATTTTTCCTTTTGTCCACCCGATAATTGGTTTTCGTAGCAACCGTTTTGTGCAGAATTGACGTTTTTTTTTTTCTCTTGGGTTCAAGTGGCTTTTTTTTTCATGTGGGTGTGTTCTGTCCTGACCGCAATTCCAGAAAATTCCATTTCAACTCCATATTTGGTAGTACGTCATGGTGATGGCTGGTGTCAGGATGGGCGACAGTTCAGACATAGCACGATGTGTCTTGTGGGTGGTCGGGTAGAGCTACAGTTCAGATATAGCAGGATGTGTTTTGTGGGTGGTCGGGTTGAGCTACAGTTCAGATATAGCAGGGTGTGCCTTGTGGGTCGACGGGTAGAGCTACAGTTCAGATATAGCAAGATGTGTTTTGTGGGTGGTCGGGTAGAGCTACAGTTCAGATATAGCAGGATGTGTTTGTGGGTGGTCGGGTAGAGCTACAGTTCAGATATAGCAGGATGTGCCTTGTGGGTGGTCGGGTAGAGCTACAGTTCAGACACAGCAAGATGTGTCTTGTGGGTGGTCGGGTAGAGCTACAGTTCAGATATAGCAGGATGTGTTTTGTGGGTGGTCGGGTAGAGCTACAGTTCAGACATAGCAGGATGTGTTTTGTGGGTGGTAGGGTGGAGCTACAGTTCAGACATAGCAGGATGTGTTTTGTGGGTCGTCGGGTAGAGCTACAGTTCAGATATAGCAAGATGTGTTTTGTGGGTGGTCGGGTAGAGCTACAGTTCAGATATAGCAGGGTGTGCCTTGTGGGTCGTCGAGTAGAGCTACAGTTCAGATATAGCAAGATGTGTTTTGTGGGTGGTCGGGTAGAGCTACAGTTCAGATATAGCAGGATGTGTTTTGTGGGTGGTCCGGTAGAGCTACAGTTCAGATATAGCAGGATGTGCCTTGTGGGTGGTCGGGTAGAGCTACAGTTCAGACACAGCAAGATGTGTCTTGTGGGTGGTCGGGTAGAGCTACAGTTCAGATATAGCAGGATGTGTTTTGTGGGTGTTCGGGTAGAGCTACAGTTCAGACATAGCAGGATGTGTTCTGTGTGTGGTCGGGTAGAGCTACAGTTCAGATATAGCAGGATGTATTTTGTGGGTGGTCGGGTGGAGCTACAGTTCAGATATAGCAAGATGTGCCTTGTGGGTGGTCGGGTAGAGCTACAGTTCAGACACAGCAAGATGTGTCTTGTGGGTGGTCGGGTGGAGCTACAGTTCAGATATAGCAGGATGTGTTTTGTGGGTGGTCGGGTAGAGCTACAGTTCAGACATAGCAGGATGTGTTTTGTGGGTGGTCGGGTGGAGCTACAGTTCAGACATAGCAGGATGTGTTTTGTGGGTGGTCGGGTAGAGCTACAGTTCAGATATAGCAGGATGTGTTTTGTGGGTGGTCGGGTGGAGCTACAGTTCAGATATAGCAGGATGTGTTTTGTGGGTGGTCGGGTGGAGCTACATTTCAGACATAGCAGGATGTGTTTTGTGGGTGTTCGGGTAGAGCTACAGTTCAGACATAGCAAGAGAGGCATGGAGGAGGATATGAAGAGAGGTGGCTACACATGGAATGAGTTATCAAGGATCGCCCAGGATAGAGACAAATGGAAGGCTGTCGTTCGTGGCCTGTACCCTATAGAGCAGGTGAAAAGTCGTTGATGATGATGATGAAGACTTTTTGTGTGTTGAGACTCCCAGTAAAATCTGATCATTTTTTCATACAAACTGTATTTTGACCCGTCTCCGCTTTCCGCCTCAGTCGTGAGTCAAATGCATGGACTATGCGCCCACTGAGGTTGTAGTAATGGCCAATCTCGTACAATTTTAGCGGCACATCCAATCATTTCTTTCTTTTATCATTTTGCAATAGCCAACACCCCCCCCCCCCCGCGTTGTATTATTTGTAAATGTAATGTATTATCATTGTTGGCATTATTTTACTCATAATGTAGCTGTTTCGGCCGAAGATGTCGTCTTCTCCCATCTCCCCCCCCCCCATCCTGTCCCCGTGATGTTGCTGCAGTTCATGACGTATATTAGCTCCACCACCATTAACTAACATGTGTTGATGTGGTGTATATTGTTATCGTTGTAGTGAGTGGAGATGATGACGATATCGATGATATTGTTAGTAACAATTCTTGTATCTGTGAAGCGGTTGAAGTTGTGATGATGACGATGATGAGAACGAAGATCATCCTGGTGAAGATGACAATGATGATGCTGCTGATGCCGTCTTGTTTGCTGATGTGCCTGGATTTAGCGCTGACGTCTCAACTTTCGCTGCTGTTGCTGACGGTGTAATTATAATTAGATCGTATTACTGTTCTTTTTTCTTGTTTGTTTGTTCTCCCAGCCCGTGTCTGCCTAGGAAGACAACATAATCTTGGCCACTGCGCTGGGTTTTCTCCAGACAATACCCAGTGATTACACTCAGGTTCTAATTCAGGACTATTCCAACAAAATCCTCCATTTCTCACAAACACCGAGAGAGTTTAACCACAAGGATTTCTCAGCCGATGTCCGCTTGGTCACAGAATCTGCACGCGTGTTAGGGCAGTTTGTCTCTTTTCACATTGTCCCTTGCCAAGTTTCACGCTCGACAGCCGGAGTTACGACTTTGTTGTCCACAGGAACAATGAGAAAACTTCAGTGCCCTGGAAAAAGGACGTAACCCCTTTACAAAACGAAACAAGATTCACATTAAATAAGTATGCACTTTATGCTTCCGTTTGTGTGAATGTGTACAACTAAATACCCCCTCCCTCACCCCCACCCCCTCCCCCCCCCCTCAGAATCCACCCCTCGTCTTTCCACACAAACACAGATGAGTGTATGGGTTCTTGCCCCTTATTTGATGAACGCATTTTTTTTTTACTCCTTCAATTCGTTCCTTCTGTCTTCCCTCTATTAACGGGTGGGAGGAGGATGTGGGGGTGGGGGTGGCTAGGTGAAACAGAAATGGGCGGTAAGTCAGCAATTGAAAATTTTACCATCATGAAAAGAAAAATTGAATCAACTCGGCTTGAATTCTACAAATGAATTCCCGTGTCTTTTTTTCTGGTTCAGACAACGATATTGGAACACACTAGTGATCTATCCCATGCTTGGGGGCCAGCAACACTAGGCTGAGGCCGCCGTGAAACCAAAGGATCACAATCTGTCCCAGACTGAAATAAATTCAACAATGGATAAACTTTGTGTTTTGCCAAGAACGAAAACCTAACACCTCAACAATTAATTCTGTCCTATTTTTACACACAACAAAAAACCCGAGTCGAGAACAGGAAAAACCCTTAGATAATTTTGTACATAAAAAGTTCACGTGTTCGATAAACTTGAAAGGCATCGGTTGCTCAGATCAATTTATAAACCACAGAAGTGAACAGCAATAGGCGTTGCTAAAGACGGCGAGACGAGCGCTAATGGATTACTTGTGCTCTGTGCTGATCTCATGCCAGAGTTTGTTTCGTTGTGGTGGGAAGAAACAAAATGCGCACAGTTTTGGTGACGTCAACAGACATGGAAAAGCAAAAAAAAAAATAAGAGAAGAAAAGATATAAAAGAGCACAGCTAGAGAGAAAGAGGAAAGTAATAGTGTGTGAGAATTAGATGTACACAGAAATACATAAATCTTCATTATGAATCAAGAAATAGAAATGGGAAAAAACAATAAACAACTATAAAAAATATTTGCATTATCGGATTGTCTGACAGTTAATCCAGTTATCTTTGTGTCTCTCTCTCTCTGTGTCTCTCTCTGTCTCTCTGCGTCTCTCTCTGTCTCTGCATCTCTCTTTCTCTCTCTGCGTCTCTCTCTGTCTCTGCATCTCTCTTTCTCTCTCTGCGTCTCTCTCTGTCTCTGCATGTCTCTTTCTCTCTCTGCGTCTCTCTCTGTCTCTCTGCGTCTCTCTCTGTCTCTGCGTCTCTCTTTCTCTCTCTGCGTCTCTCTCTGTCTCTCTGCGTCTCTCTCTGTCTCTGCGTCTCTCTTTCTCTCTCTGCGTCTCTCTCTCTCTCTCTGCGTCTCTCTTTCTCTCTCTGCGTCTCTCTCTGTCTCTCTGCGTCTCTCTTTCTCTTTCTGCGTCTCTCTCTGTCTCTCTGCGTCTCTCTCTGTCTCTGCGTCTCTCTCTGTCTCTCTGCGTCTCTCTTTCTCTCTCTGCGTCTCTCTCTGTCTCTCTGCGTCTCTCTCTCTCTCTGCGTCTCTCTTTCTCTCTCTGCGTCTCTCTCTCTCTCTGCGTCTCTCTTTCTCTCTCTGCGTCTCTCTGTCCCTCTACCTCTCTCTTTCACACCCACACACAACTTTCCTCTTTCTATCTTTTCTCTCTCTCTCTCTCTCACACACACACTTTTGCTTTCTCTCCTTTTTTTGTCTTTCTCTCTATCTCTCTGTCTTGCTCTTCCCTCTCTCCTTCTTACACACACACATACATACACAATTTTCCTCTCTTTTTTATTTTCTTTCTCTCTCTCTCTCTCTCTCTCTATATATATATATATATCACAAACACGCTTTCCTTCTCTCTCTCTTTTCTCCTCCTCTAGCTCTCCCCTCTCTGTCTTTTTCTCTTTGTCTGTCTGTCTGTCTGTCTGTTTCTCTCTCACATATACACACACAATCTCTCTCTCTCTCTCCCTCTTTAGTTCTTCACCCTCCATAGAGTAAAGAAGAAGTGTGTGTATTTTTTTTCGGGGGGGGGGGGGGTCGGGGGGGGGGGGGGGGTCAGAGCTACTGGAATAGGGCTGGTCAGTTGTTGATTTGACCTCAGATGATAATCTTACGTTGTCCTTGCAGCTCCAGACAGCCTTGTCTGCTGATCTAGCTGTCTGTCTGTCTGTCAAACTAGTCTATCCAGTCATACCACTGTGGTCCCTCCGACTATCTATCCAAACTATCCACCTCTCTAGTCTGCCTATTTTTGTCTGACCAGTCTCTCTGTCTAACATGTCTATCTAATCGGGACTGGCCTGAAAGATCAGTAAAATTTGCTCAATCGTCCAACATGTTATCATCCCGTCATATCATCCAAATAAAATGTCTCTCTCTAGTTCTCTCTGTCTGTCTTTTTTACAATAGACCTGACTTGTTTGTCCGTCTTGGTGGCGAAATTTTGTTCTCATCCTGTCAAGTCGTCCATTATGTTCCCGCAGTTTTATAACCTATAGGAACATTCAAAAAGAAAAAAAACAAAAACAAACAAACAAACAAAAAACAACAACATATGAAGAGTACAGGGGAAGAATGTCAGTTGTCACAAAAACGCCAGTTTGAATGTTACCTCCCTCAGCAATTATCTAATTGTTTAGCTTTGTTCCTCTCAGACCGGTTAAGTGAAAAACAACCGTTGTCCAGGAATAAGAGCAAATTTAGATAAGACATCCTCTCTCCAACCTATGGACTTTCAAACTTTAGGAAGTGAATTTCTCCCAACCTTCATTTGTGACAACTGACGTGTTTTCCCTGTAGTTCTCATGTTGGAGAGAGGAAAAAATCAGGGCATTCTAGAACTTTCTCCTGCCATGTTCAAATTTAGAACAGACAATTAACAATGATCTAAATCTTGACATCGGCTAAAAAGTTCAAGGATTTTTGTTGTTCTTAAATCTGCAGCGAAGTTGATAATGGTTGAGCAGCAGCAAAGCTGAAGGCATGTCGACCTGTAGGCAAAGATGGGTTTTACGTCCTGGCTGACAGGGGGAGACAAACAAACAAAAACCAACCAGAGTTATTCCACACAGCATCTCCAGCTTGTCAAGCTTGACAGAGTTTGTGTAAACATGTAGATCTTTTGTTTGTGTTCCTCCTAGGTGGTTCATTGGCCACAGAGTTTTGTTTATTTCACAACAATTTGTGAATGAATGAATGAATGAATGAATGAATGAATGAATGAATTAAGAAATGAATGAATGAATGAGTGGAGAAATGAATGAATGACTGAATGACTGAATGAATGAATGGATGAATAAATGAATGAATGAATGAATGAATGAATGGATGGATGAATGAATAAATGAATGAATGAATGAATGAATGAATGAATGAAGAAGTGAATGAATGAATGAATGGAGAAATGAATGAATAGCTGAATGACTGAATGACCGAATGAATGAATGGATGAATGAATAAATGAATGAATGAATGAATGAATGAATGAATGAATGAATGAATGAATGTTTCAGAGGTTAGTTGTAGGGAGGTTTATGTTTTCAACTCCATATTTTCCTCCTTTTACTCCCTGTCTACTGTGTAAATCTTCAATCGTCTTTCCTCTCTGATAACAATGAGAGAGACACAGACATAACGACGTAAGCACACGCGAGGAGAGAGAGAGTAAGAGAGAGACTGAAAGAAAGAGAAAGACAGAAAGAAAGAGAGAGACAAAAAGAGAGAGAGAGAGAGGAAAGGGCAAAGAGAAGGAGAGAGAGTGAGAGAGAGAGAGAGAGAGAGAGAGAGAGAGAGAGAGAGAGAGAGAGAGAGAGAGAGAGGAAGAGAGTTTGTGGAAGAGAGAAAGAGACTGAAGGAGGGAGAGAGAGAGAGACAGAGAGAGACACAGACAGACAGACAGACAGACAGACAGACAGACAGACAGACAAACGGACAGACTAGAGAAAGAGCGAGAGAAAAAGGGAGAATGACACATTTAAGTATATCAAATACTGTAAGTTTGAATCTGTCAGCCCACATCTCAAGTGTTTTAGTCAAACAGTTTGTAGGCGAAAAAGCTACCATGATTAGACAGCAGAGTTCTCCAAGCTTTCCCTGATCTTTGAAAACTGCAACTTTTTAGATACTTATCTCTTCTGACATGTTTTATCAGTTCTACATATAGCCATGCTGTGATATCAGCAGTGTTTCTCCTTGGGGGCTGTATATCACATGGATACAAGACATGCACCTGTTGCTCACGTCCACCTTTCCTGTGTTCTGCACACTTGGGAGTCGGGTTAGGGAATGTTCATGGCAAGTTGACTGTATCCAGTAGGTAGTCGGATCTGTTACAGCTAATTGGGTGCAGGGACAACGGAAGAGATATAGACAGACATGCAGAGTTGTGGATAGGCAGACACACAGCGTGGTGTGGACAGACATATAGACAGGCAGACAGACAGACAGACGGATGGACGGATAGGCGGATGGACCGACGCACGGACGGACTGACAGACGGACGGGTGGTTGGATGGATGGATGGATGGATGAGTGGATGGTGGATAGATGGATGGATGAATAGGTGGTTGGATGGATGGATGGATGGATGGGATGGATGGATGGATAGGTGATTGGATGGGTGGATGGATGGATAGGTGATTGGATGGATGGATGGATGGATAGGTGATTGGATGAGTGGATGGATGGATAGGTGATTGGATGGGTGGATGGATGGATAGGTGATTGGATGGGTGGATGGATAGATAGATAGGTGATTGGATGGATGGATGGATGGGCTGGATGGATGGATGGATGGAGGTAAAAAAAATACCAGTAGATTATTTTTACTGCATTGACACACATCCGAGGAACGCAGCGTGCTGGCTGATCCATGAAAGAATGATTTTTCTGACATGGACCTGCAGAGCATTTTGTGCTTTCCTAAATTGTTGGAATCTTCAAAATAATCTAGACATTTTAAAGCATAGTTACCTGACGCTACTTTATACAGACCTTTTCCTGAGAGATTGTTATTTATGAACTTTGACCCGGTCATACCGGTAACCAAAGATAACCCTGATAAGGAAAGGTAAGTTCATTTATTATAACAATACTAAGTTACCATAGATTGTCAGATAACAGCCAAGTACTAATCAACCTCGCGGCGCCATCCAAAAGGAGCGGGTAAAAAAAAAACAAAAAAACTTTCACCCGGTCAAGCTCTGACTATCAAGCCTGTATGAAGTACTCAGAAACCGCGAGTGGCCCAAATGTTCCGTTATCGCTCCAACAGGCTGTTAAACTCAAACTCAAAATCACTTCCAGTCAAAATGTTCTCTTTTGCCCTGTGTTTCCGTAGATATTCAACGTTTTTCCATCAGACGGATGTTTGGCCTGTCAGACTGGCCAACTGGCCACAGCTGTTGTGTTGTGTGTGCAGGAAGTGCGATGTGGGGGAAGAGAGGGGAGAGGCATATTTATTTGCGGAAAAAGATCACATCTCACAGCAAATAAACACATCAAGAAATCGCCACCCACTTTTCCTGAACTGCCAAGATACATCTGCTCACGGTCCAAACCCTCGCGCTTTGACATGACACTGAAAATGGCCCGGGACGCGGATCAGAGACCTCGTGGGTATATTTCTGTACAAGATTTGCAGTCCCTCCTCTCCCCAAAGCATGATGCGCGTGCGTGCTCCTCGTGAGTAAATCACAGATAATTAGAGCAGTTTGCTGCCCTCACTTGGCACCTCGCTGAATATGATTGGGTTAATGAAGCAGATGAAACAGCTCACTCTATACGCGGTCTCATGATGACGTCAGTACTCGCTGGTGTGACAGCCAGTAGCATACAGCTGGTCTCACTTCCTGGGCCTTTGTTAAGACATTGTACATCTGTATGTACGTCAGTCTGTACACAGCAATGATGAAGGCGGCACATGTCAAGAATAATATATGGATAACATAATATATGGGTATGTGCAAGTAAATGCAGCAAGCGTAAATCATGGAAACAAAAAAAATTCTGGACAAAATAAGAACATGCCCCCCCCAAAAAAAAAAAGGCCAAATTTCTAGAGGAAGGCGCTATAATTTTATAATGAAAATCTTCGTATAGTTGTATCAGTCGTCGTCTTGGTTACATAACTCTTAGTAACAGACAATCTTTCTTCGTATAGTTGTATCAGTCGTCGTCTTGGTTACATAACTCTTAGTAACAGACAATCTTTCTTCGTATAGTTGTATCAGTCGTCGTCTTGGTTACATAACTCTTAGTAACAGACAATCTTTCTTCGTATAGTTGTATCAGTAGTCGTCTTGGTTACATAACTCTTAGTAACAGACAATCTTTCTTCGTATAGTTGTATCAGTCGTCGTCTTGGTTACATAACTCTTAGTAACAGAAAATCTTTCTTCGTATAGTTGTATCAGTCGTCGTCTTGGTTACATAACTCTTAGTAACAGAAAATCTTTCTTCGTATAGTTGTATCAGTAGTCGTCTTGGTTACATAACTCTTAGTAACAGACAATCTTTCTTCGTATAGTTGTATCAGTAGTCGTCTTGGTTACATAACTCTTAGTAACAGACAATCTTTCTTCGTATAGTTGTATCAGTAGTCGTCTTGGTTACATAACTCTTAGTAACAGACAATCTTTCTTCGTATAGTTGTATCAGTAGTCGTCTTGGTTACATAACTCTTAGTAACAGACAATCTTTCTTCGTATAGTTGTATCAGTAGTCGTCTTGGTTACATAACTCTTAGTAACAGACAATCTTTCTTCGTATAGTTGTATCAGTAGTCGTCTTGGTTACATAACTCTTAGTAACAGACAATCTTTCTTCGTATAGTTGTATCAGTAGTCGTCTTGGTTACATAACTCTTAGTAACAGACAATCTTTCTTCGTATAGTTGTATCAGTAGTCGTCTTGGTTACATAACTCTTAGTAACAGACAATCTTTCTTCGTATAGTTGTATCAGTCGTCGTCTTGGTTACATAACTCTTAGTAACAGAAAATCTTTCTTCGTATAGTTGTATCAGTCGTCGTCTTGGTTACATAACTCTTAGTAACAGAAAATCTTTCTTCGTATAGTTGTATCAGTAGTCGTCTTGGTTACATAACTCTTAGTAACAGACAATCTTTCTTCGTATAGTTGTATCAGTAGTCGTCTTGGTTACATAACTCTTAGTAACAGACAATCTTTCTTCGTATAGTTGTATCAGTAGTCGTCTTGGTTACATAACTCTTAGTAACAGACAATCTTTCTTCGTATAGTTGTATCAGTAGTCGTCTTGGTTACATAACTCTTAGTAACAGACAATCTTTCTTCGTATAGTTGTATCAGTAGTCGTCTTGGTTACATAACTCTTAGTAACAGACAATCTTTCTTCGTATAGTTGTATCAGTAGTCGTCTTGGTTACATAACTCTTAGTAACAGACAATCTTTCTTCGTATAGTTGTATCAGTAGTCGTCTTGGTTACATAACTCTTAGTAACAGACAATCTTTCTTCGTATAGTTGTATCAGTAGTCGTCTTGGTTACATAACTCTTAGTAACAGACAATCTTTCTTCGTATAGTTGTATCAGTAGTCGTCTTGGTTACATAACTCTTAGTAACAGACAATCTTTCTTCGTATAGTTGTATCAGTAGTCGTCTTGGTTACATAACTCTTAGTAACAGACAATCTTTCTTCGTATAGTTGTATCAGTAGTCGTCTTGGTTACATAACTCTTAGTAACAGACAATCTTTCTTCGTATAGTTGTATCAGTAGTCGTCTTGGTTACATAACTCTTAGTAACAGAAAATCTTTCTTCGTATAGTTGTATCAGTAGTCGTCTTGGTTACATAACTCTTAGTAACAGACAATCTTTCTTCGTATAGTTGTATCAGTAGTCGTCTTGGTTACATAACTCTTAGTAACAGACAATCTTTCTTCGTATAGTTGTATCAGTAGTCGTCTTGGTTACATAACTCTTAGTAACAGACAATCTTTCTTCGTATAGTTGTATCAGTAGTCGTCTTGGTTACATAACTCTTAGTAACAGACAATCTTTCTTCGTATAGTTGTATCAGTAGTCGTCTTGGTTACATAACTCTTAGTAACAGACAATCTTTCTTCGTATAGTTGTATCAGTCGTCGTCTTGGTTACATAACTCTTAGTAACAGACAATCTTTCTTCGTATAGTTGTATCAGTCGTCGTCTTGGTTACATAACTCTTAGTAACAGACAATCTTTCTTCGTATAGTTGTATCAGTCGTCGTCTTGGTTACATAACTCTTAGTAACAGACAATCTTTCTTCGTATAGTTGTATCAGTAGTCGTCTTGGTTACATAACTCTTAGTAACAGACAATCTTTCTTCGTATAGTTGTATCAGTAGTCGTCTTGGTTACATAACTCTTAGTAACAGACAATCTTTCTTCGTATAGTTGTATCAGTAGTCGTCTTGGTTACATAACTCTTAGTAACAGACAATCTTTCTTCGTATAGTTGTATCAGTAGTCGTCTTGGTTACATAACTCTTAGTAACAGACAATCTTTCTTCGTATAGTTGTATCAGTAGTCGTCTTGGTTACATAACTCTTAGTAACAGACAATCTTTCTTCGTATAGTTGTATCAGTAGTCGTCTTGGTTACATAACTCTTAGTAACAGACAATCTTTCTTCGTATAGTTGTATCAGTAGTCGTCTTGGTTACATAACTCTTAGTAACAGACAATCTTTCTTCGTATAGTTGTATCAGTAGTCGTCTTGGTTACATAACTCTTAGTAACAGACAATCTTTCTTCGTATAGTTGTATCAGTAGTCGTCTTGGTTACATAACTCTTAGTAACAGACAATCTTTCTTCGTATAGTTGTATCAGTAGTCGTCTTGGTTACATAACTCTTAGTAACAGACAATCTTTCTTCGTATAGTTGTATCAGTAGTCGTCTTGGTTACATAACTCTTAGTAACAGACAATCTTTCTTCGTATAGTTGTATCAGTAGTCGTCTTGGTTACATAACTCTTAGTAACAGACAATCTTTCTTCGTATAGTTGTATCAGTAGTCGTCTTGGTTACATAACTCTTAGTAACAGACAATCTTTCTTCGTATAGTTGTATCAGTAGTCGTCTTGGTTACATAACTCTTAGTAACAGACAATCTTTCTTCGTATAGTTGTATCAGTAGTCGTCTTGGTTACATAACTCTTAGTAACAGACAATCTTTCTTCGTATAGTTGTATCAGTAGTCGTCTTGGTTACATAACTCTTAGTAACAGACAATCTTTCTTCGTATAGTTGTATCAGTAGTCGTCTTGGTTACATAACTCTTAGTAACAGACAATCTTTCTTCGTATAGTTGTATCAGTAGTCGTCTTGGTTACATAACTCTTAGTAACAGACAATCTTTCTTCGTATAGTTGTATCAGTAGTCGTCTTGGTTACATAACTCTTAGTAACAGACAATCTTTCTTCGTATAGTTGTATCAGTAGTCGTCTTGGTTACATAACTCTTAGTAACAGACAATCTTTCTTCGTATAGTTGTATCAGTAGTCGTCTTGGTTACATAACTCTTAGTAACAGACAATCTTTCTTCGTATAGTTGTATCAGTAGTCGTCTTGGTTACATAACTCTTAGTAACAGACAATCTTTCTTCGTATAGTTGTATCAGTAGTCGTCTTGGTTACATAACTCTTAGTAACAGAAAATCTTTCTTCGTATAGTTGTATCAGTCGTCGTCTTGGTTACATAACTCTTAGTAACAGACAATCTTTCTTCGTATAGTTGTATCAGTCGTCGTCTTGGTTACATAACTCTTAGTAACAGACAATCTTTCTTCGTATAGTTGTATCAGTAGTCGTCTTGGTTACATAACTCTTAGTAACAGACAATCTTTCTTCGTATAGTTGTATCAGTAGTCGTCTTGGTTACATAACTCTTAGTAACAGACAATCTTTCTTCGTATAGTTGTATCAGTAGTCGTCTTGGTTACATAACTCTTAGTAACAGACAATCTTTCTTCGTATAGTTGTATCAGTAGTCGTCTTGGTTACATAACTCTTAGTAACAGACAATCTTTCTTCGTATAGTTGTATCAGTAGTCGTCTTGGTTACATAACTCTTAGTAACAGACAATCTTTCTTCGTATAGTTGTATCAGTAGTCGTCTTGGTTACATAACTCTTAGTAACAGACAATCTTTCTTCGTATAGTTGTATCAGTAGTCGTCTTGGTTACATAACTCTTAGTAACAGACAATCTTTCTTCGTATAGTTGTATCAGTAGTCGTCTTGGTTACATAACTCTTAGTAACAGACAATCTTTCTTCGTATAGTTGTATCAGTAGTCGTCTTGGTTACATAACTCTTAGTAACAGACAATCTTTCTTCGTATAGTTGTATCAGTAGTCGTCTTGGTTACATAACTCTTAGTAACAGACAATCTTTCTTCGTATAGTTGTATCAGTAGTCGTCTTGGTTACATAACTCTTAGTAACAGACAATCTTTCTTCGTATAGTTGTATCAGTAGTCGTCTTGGTTACATAACTCTTAGTAACAGACAATCTTTCTTCGTATAGTTGTATCAGTAGTCGTCTTGGTTACATAACTCTTAGTAACAGACAATCTTTCTTCGTATAGTTGTATCAGTAGTCGTCTTGGTTACATAACTCTTAGTAACAGACAATCTTTCTTCGTATAGTTGTATCAGTAGTCGTCTTGGTTACATAACTCTTAGTAACAGACAATCTTTCTTCGTATAGTTGTATCAGTAGTCGTCTTGGTTACATAACTCTTAGTAACAGACAATCTTTCTTCGTATAGTTGTATCAGTAGTCGTCTTGGTTACATAACTCTTAGTAACAGACAATCTTTCTTCGTATAGTTGTATCAGTAGTCGTCTTGGTTACATAACTCTTAGTAACAGACAATCTTTCTTCGTATAGTTGTATCAGTAGTCGTCTTGGTTACATAACTCTTAGTAACAGACAATCTTTCTTCGTATAGTTGTATCAGTAGTCGTCTTGGTTACATAACTCTTAGTAACAGACAATCTTTCTTCGTATAGTTGTATCAGTAGTCGTCTTGGTTACATAACTCTTAGTAACAGACAATCTTTCTTCGTATAGTTGTATCAGTAGTCGTCTTGGTTACATAACTCTTAGTAACAGACAATCTTTCTTCGTATAGTTGTATCAGTAGTCGTCTTGGTTACATAACTCTTAGTAACAGACAATCTTTCTTCGTATAGTTGTATCAGTAGTCGTCTTGGTTACATAACTCTTAGTAACAGACAATCTTTCTTCGTATAGTTGTATCAGTAGTCGTCTTGGTTACATAACTCTTAGTAACAGACCATCTTTCTTCGTATAGTTGTATCAGTAGTCGTCTTGGTTACATAACTCTTAGTAACAGACAATCTTTCTTCGTATAGTTGTATCGGTAGTCGTCTTGGTTACATAAATCTTAGTAACAGACAATCTTTCTTCGTATAGTTGTATCGGTAGTCGTCTTGGTTACATAACTCTTAGTAACAGACAATCTTTCTTCGTATAGTTGTATCGGTAGTCGTCTTGGTTACATAACTCTTAGTAACAGACAATCTTTCTTCGTATAGTTGTATCGGTAGTCGTCTTGGTTACATAACTCTTAGTAACAGACAATCTTTCTTCGTATAGTTGTATCGGTAGTCGTCTTGGTTACATAACTCTTAGTAACAGACAATCTTTCTTCGTATAGTTGTATCAGTAGTCGTCTTGGTTACATAACTCTTAGTAACAGACAATCTTTCTTCGTATAGTTGTATCAGTAGTCGTCTTGGTTACATAACTCTTAGTAACAGACAATCTATCTATCTATCTATCTATCTATCTATCTATCTATCTATCTATCTATCTATCTATCTATCTATCTATCTATCTATCTATCTATCTATTTATCTATCTATCTATCCATCTACCTATCTATCGGTTTGTCTGTCTGTCTATCTATGTCTGTCTGTCTGCCTGTCTATCTATCTATCTATCTATCTATCTATCTATCTATCTATCTATCTATCTATCTATCTATCTATCTATCTATCTATCTATCTATCTATCTATCTATCTATCTATCTATCTATCTATCTATGTGTGTA
Organism: Onchidella celtica; assembly: GCA_963931925.1. Classification (NCBI taxonomy): domain Eukaryota; kingdom Metazoa; phylum Mollusca; class Gastropoda; order Systellommatophora; family Onchidiidae; genus Onchidella; species Onchidella celtica. The sequence continues at coordinate 1,202,358 of OZ007579.1, forward strand.
TCTGTCTGTCTGTTTGTTTGTATGCCTTGCTTTTGTCTGTCTTTCTGTGTGGTCTATTTCCTGCCATCTTTTCAATTTACCAGCATTTACATTTCAATTTCACCTTTTTTCCTTATTGCCAGCGCATCGATCACTTTTTTTTTAAAATCTCGTCACAATCATTTCTTTGTTGATTTTTGTTTGTATCCCGTCAGCCTGGCTAAGCTGTGGTTTTCCCGTCAGCCTGGCTAAGCTGTGGTTTTCCCGTCAGCCTGGCTAAGCTGTGGTTTTCCCATCAGCCTGGCTAGGCTGTGGTTTTCCCGTCAGCCTGGCTAAGCTGTGGTTTTCCCGTCAGCCTGGCTAAGCTGTGGTTTTCCCGTCAGCCTGGCTAAGCTGTGGTTTTCCCGTCAGCCTGGCTAAGCTGTGGTTTTCCCGTCAGCCTGGCTAAGCTGTGGTTTTCCCGTCAGCCTGGCTAAGCTGTGGTTTTCCCGTCAGCCTGGCTAAGCTGTGGTTTTCCCATCAGCCTGGCTAAGCTGTGGTTTTCCCGTCAGCCTGGCTAAGCTGTGGTTTTCCCGTCAGCCTGGCTAAGCTGTGGTTTTCCCGTCAGCCTGGCTAAGCTGTGGTTTTCCCGTCAGCCTGGCTAAGCTGTGGTTTTCCCGTCAGCCTGGCTAAGCTGTGGTTTTCCCGTCAGCCTGGCGAAGCTGTGGTTTTCCCATCAGCCTGGCTAAGCTGTGGTTTTCCCGTCAGCCTGGCTAAGCTGTGGTTTTCCCGTCAGCCTGGCTAAGCTGTGGTTTTCCCGTCAGCCTGGCTAAGCTGTGGTTTTCCCGTCAGCCTGGCTAAGCTGTGGTTTTCCCGTCAGCCTGGCTAAGCTGTGGTTTTCCCGTCAGCCTGGCTAAGCTGTGGTTTTCCCGTCAGCCACGCTGATTCTTTTCTCTTTTTGAATCATCTACTTTTGCCTTTTGTGTCTTGTCCGCCTTGCATGACATTTTAATCTCCGTAGATGACACAACATCATCTTGTTCTGTTGTCACCTAGACGGGACTACACTGTTGTACGTGACACACAGATTTCAAAATGCATCAGCCAATCTGGACCAGTCAAGATGGACATTTGGAAATTTCAATGTTGGTATCAAGGTACAGCGTCGGCTGTTGTTCTCTCTTGTTACCTAAACTCTCTCTGTCTCTCTCTCTCTCTCCCGTCTCTATCTGCCTATCTGTCTGTCTCTATTTTTCTCTCTCTCTCTCCCTCCTTCTCCCTTTCTCGTGTTTGTTTGTGGAAATGTTAAAATTATTACTAAATTATGTTAAAAACAAGAAAAGAAGAAAATAATAATCTGTAAGGAAGGGAAGGGCCGCAACTCTTGTTGGTTGCCATGGGTTATCTTCCCCTGAAGACCTCTTGCTCTTCTAAAGGGTTCAATTTTTTTGTTTTCTTTTTTTCTGTCCTCCTCCTCTTCCTCCACTTCCTCCTCTTTCAAAGGAATTCCGGAATTACTTTAAAATATTTTCTTTTCCTTTCTTAGTTGAATGATTCAACTATAAACTATTCCACGCCCGATATTTGAAGTGCTTTGGCTGTTTCTAAACAATTTATATAGATACGTTTTTCTAAGATGTCTCTCAAGATCTCAAATTTACTTGCAGTGTCTGCAGTATACAGGGTGTATACCTTAGTGTGACAGATCAATGTTCTCATCTGAATGGATCTATGATACACATGTATGCCGCACTTCACAATAAATAAATAAATAAATAAAACAAATTAAAACAAAAAAACAAGAAAAGAGTTGAGATGTTATTACTATAAACAATCACGAACTCGAGCATTGTCCATAATTCCTGTAAGAAAAAGCAATCGGTGATTTACAGGTTGATGTAAAAGACGAACCGGATGTGGTCAGTTTTTTGTTTTTTAAAACAAATTTGTTTTTTGTCAAAATTTGCAACTTAGAAAATTGTCCCGGACAACTTGAAACAGTTCATTTATGACTAGAATATTTGGAGAACTTTTATGGAAATTTATGACCAAAGCCTGGACGAGGCAGGAGATCAATATTCACCTGGATGCAGATGTGTGTAGATCAACGTTTCATACTGTCTGAACAAGAACATCCGAGTTGGTGCAAGATCTAGACTGGGGGGTCCGTGTCGGGCTCAGCATTCCGTCGGGCGTAGGTCGGAATGAAAATGATGCACGTCAGTTGGAGAACATGTTTAGAGAGTATTTGGATTTGCCTTAGGATTAAGTTAATTTTGGTAGTAAATGAAAAAGTACCACGTAAAGTAATAGATGAGTAAGTCAGACTTGTGTGTCATTGTTTCAACTAATCACTGACATGATTATGCAGGAAATATTATGAAATGTAGGATTTCAGACGATGTTCTCTCGCCAAAGTGGCGGTTGTGGCGATGTCAGGATGAATGCAGGTTTCCCCTGGTAGGAATGTTTTGTTTTTTTCTCGACTTGCCAAACATGGCGGTGCGGCTTTTGAAAACTTCGCCTCTCCGTTTATTTCATTTGAAAACGTTACGTCAGAGGTGGGGGAGGAGGAGTAAGCTTACAAATAGCAGTTCCCCCCCCCCCCACCTCTCCTCCCCTGTAAGAAAACAGTAGATTTGTTGCACCCAATTACGAGGACTAGTGAGAGAGATTATCCTAGCAATTCTTTTTTTAAAATCTCCAGAGAGTTTACCCCATCCCCCCCCCACCCCCACCCCCCAAAAAGACAGTTCCTTTTTAGTGTTATTTTTTCATTCCTCTAACGCTGTACACTTAAAGAAACTGAATTTATGTTGCCAGTCGCCAGACGCCAGCACGCCAGCACGTCATGTCAGTCCTGTAAGATTCTGGCCTAAGTTACTTGCAATTGAATTACAAGCCCGCCCCCAAAAAACCCACTTAAAATGGTATAAAACAATGTAAACTGTTTGCTAAATGAACGGCACTGCCTCACAGTTTGATATCGGCTGAGAGCGTGTAATGGTTTCCTGAAAATGTTCAAGTATTTGTGAAATGTGCGGGATATTGCCCTCAGGTGTGCTCGCGCGGGGGAAGGTGGAGGGAACAAAAATGTGGCAGGTTTTATGTGAAGGTGTAGTGTTGGTGTAATGGTATAATGTTAGTGTAATGGTGTAGTGTTGGTGTAATGGTGTAATGTTGGTGTAATGGTGTAGTGTTGGTGTAATGTTGTAATGGTGTAATGTTGGTGTAATGTTGGTGTAATGGTGTAATGTTGGTGTAATGGTGTAATGTTGGTGTAATGTTGGTGTAATGGTGTACTGTTGGTGTAATGGTGTAATGTTGGTGTAATGGTGTAGTGTTGGTGTAATGTTGTAATGCTGATGTAATGGTGTAATGTTGGTGTAATGTTCGTGTAATGGTGTAATGATTCTCTATCAACGTTTTCAGTGCAAAAACAAGCGAGTAGAACTTGAATGTCGAAGAAAGAATTTCTAACACGAGCTAAGTGCATTGAACGTTCGGCTTGTTGGTGACCGCTCTAGACAGGGTCATGGTCTTCACAAAATGTGCATTGCTACAGAAACTGTTTATTAGAACGTGAATTTGATGAGCTTGACTCTACCTGAGCCCCCCCCCCCCCTTTTTTTTACATGTTCAAATAGCAGGAAAACAGCGACATCGCGATGAATTTAAGGCATGAATGGAAGCGGAAGTGGATGTCAAGGGGAAATAATGTCTCCAGGGGGAATTACTCAAGTTTCAGCAACAAAACCACGACTGACAAATTGTTCTTTAATGTCCAAAGCGATCTGTTCTTAATGGTGGCACTGACACACGAGTGACTAATGTGAAAAACATTGGTAAAACATCTGATTGATTGAGTGTTCTCTCCTTAAAATCTCTGACAGTCTGGTTCTGCGAGGAGGAAGTAACAATTGCGGAGGTACCGCTCACGACACTTCGTTCCAATGTTCACAATCTTTTCCTCTAACGACTAAACTAATGTGAATGTTGAACGAAAAATGTTTATCTGTACTGATTTAACCGACACAATTTAAAATACACAAGAGAGCACAGCTGGTTTCCGCTAATGTCGCTGGTGGTGAAGGTGCAGCGGATGTCGCGATGTAGGTTAGATGGGGAGAATTCGACTGACACTCTTTCGAGGTCCGCTCCCACAATCGACGAACACACAAAAAAAAAATACTTGCACTCTAAAAACTAAATAAATCAATTGCTTTGATTTTTAGCAGAACTGTAGGGCAGTTTAATTACAGGAATTAATGTAACAAATATAATTATAAATATAAATATCAATTCAAAGGCAACTGAATCTAACTAATGAAACTACAGCTTTCTATAAAGACTAACTTATTCACTCTAACTACTTGCAGGTCATATGAGTTAGATGCCAAATAGAATCCGCGCACGTGGCGACGGATATAACAGTTTAAATTCTATTAATTCAATGAGACATGTTATGATATAGACATTTCCTCTAGACACGCCATGGAGAATGCTTGTACAACCATGCGTTGTCTGGCGGTAGCTCTGAAACTGTCTTCAAAAGTAAGTAGAACGGTTCACTTTCATCATTACAAATTAGTATGGACTCTCACCATGCGGCCCTCACCAGGAGTGAGAGCGCTGGATGTAAACGCTGTGGGTTCATATCAAACCAAGTAGCTTAGGCTCTGGAGCTTTAAAATCATGCTCCTCACAATATGGACTGCTCAACTGCGTCTTAAATGTCTCTCATCTGGCTGAGGACTATCGCCGTCCACCTCGTAAATGGATTGTCTACATGTGGCCTCTATCTAAGCTCTGCACGGGTTTAAATACTAAAGCTATGTCTCGACCTTCCGTCCAGATTCATACATTTGATTGGTGCAGTCGCTTCAGCTCAGCCTGCAATATTAATTTATGCTTGTCATGGTCTTGCGCCAAAATCAAGGTCAATTTTACGGTCTAGACAAAATTTAAAATGCGAAACATTAACTACTAAAATCTTCAAACCCCGTGCTTTCTACTCTTATGCACGAATTTCCGAACGCCAACTAAGCGTCTAAATAAACTACCTTTACTCGCCCCTTATCTATGTTAATCAAAATCACGGGGTCGAGAACTGCTCTGTCATTCCTAGCTATACATTTATTCTATCTCGCCCCTCCTTCTCTCCATCCATCAGAAAAAAGGTGTTTCAAAACAAACTGTTCACGAGAACAGCTCAAGGACAACTTACGCTGGTTATAATCAACAAGATCGTAAAAATTAACTCACTGACGTCGTGACCTAGCACGGCATTTATGATCCTAATGTGATCATGACAGCGGAGATGTGGCAGGGAATAGTAAACTGGCATTTGCCGGACAGGGGACGTCAACAGAGTCGACAAAGACTTGAAATGTTAACTGAAATCCAATACCGAAAGGGATTTTCAGGACAAAACAGCAGATGAATTGAGAAATTAAAACAGTTTCCGCCCTTTACTGGACAGAATGTAGAAATAGTCTCCCCTTCTTTGCCGTACATAACAACTTGCTGTAAGTTATTACTTTCAAACTTTCTGCATTTGGAATGTGGGGCGGGGGGGGGGGGTTGTCGGTGGACGCCCCTAGCAGGTTCTCCTTCTGTCCTATCGTTCTGCTATAAAAAAATATTCTGTGTGTCATCTTTGCTCTTTCCTGACACGATATGTCCGTTCTCGTGTCCACGCGACTTCTCCAAATTCAAACCTGCATTGGAATGTTTACTCCAGCCTGGCTACGGGTACTGTCAATCAGGTCAAATTTCCTCTGTCGTTTTGTGATCAAAACGTCATCGAGAACTTGACTAATTAAACAAACAAATGTAAGTTTGGAGTGATCTACCAAATTGTAGCTCATATCTGAAACTATTGCAAAACTGTGTTGACAAAATACTATAAACTGCTACAGAAACCCAGTCGGAATGCAACAGGGCTTGCAACAAACTTAAAATGTTGCAAAACACGATAAAAGGTTGTAGATTTGGAAAAATCTCGCATTAGAGACAAACAATCAACAATAAATGAAACACAGAATTTCTTCCTATCTTTGTCATTAACGTAGGTTTCCCCACATTCCAGCCCTTTCTCCAGCTGTTGTTGTTTTTGGGTGTTTTTATTTTCTCTCGTTTCCCCAACAATGGGCTTTGTTTTTCGAACTTGCCAGGTTCCATCTGGAATTTCCCCTAATTGTAAGCTATAAACCTTCACTGAATATCTGATGTGTCGATCTGATGCGGGCAAGTGCTGTAGGGAGATGAGAGACCAAAGATGTCATAGATCAGTTCAGTCCAAACACCTTCGCTTTGACGCCAGAATTTAGAATGTTCATTGTCAGAAAGCGTGAAATGTTTCTGTACAAAAATCGAGATTAATGATTGTTTACAACCCAGTTCATCCTAGAATGTTTTTTCTTTTTCTATAATAAACATCCATTTCTTGTTTATCCAAAAAAATAAATATAACTTTGTACGCACTGGCTGGAAGAAAATACCACATTATAATATATTTCAGCATTACAGTTTGTCAACATTTCGCAGTTTTGGGTCAGCGTGTTAAGCCTGTTAGCTTCTTCACCGAAACGTGAACCTCCCTGGTCCATTGCTGGATTGAACGCCTTTGATCATAACAGATCTGATGCAAATTTCCCAGAGGGTCACTTGGTTTACGAGGCCGCAAAATCTCTAACTAACCGCAGGAGTTATTTTTTTCAAACTGTGAACAGATAATGGTTGCCATATAAACTCTTCATCTTTCCATCCACCTCCGATACAAAAATAGTTGGCTTTAATGTTCATCCAGTATCAGATCATTCTTACTGAGCTCCTCAACAACTGTTTATCGTCTCTGCTGGCAAACTGAACGCTTGTTTTAAGTTTTTCACTGTTTTATAAAATGCTATTACTTAGGTATTATTTATCGCACAGCTGTTCGCTTTAAGGAAATCATTTTACCACAATGGTGGCATTTATTTTGCGATGTCCTGTCTCAGAAAAGTGGTTGAGGTTTGTTATTGCTGGGACTGTCGAGATTTACTGAGGAATTCAGAATGGCCGGTGCTAGGTCCGAGCAGTATTTTCCATGATAAGCCATTTCTGACCCATGAACACAAACTCTGTATTAATTTTCTCTGTTTGGCTTTGTGAGTAGAACACTTACCTGTAACAACATTCACTGAGAATTTAATATCCATGCCTATTGCATCAACACTGGCAAGTTTAGTGGGTGCTTTCTTATCTAGCAAAAATCTTCAAGAGTTTCTCAACTCTGACAAGCCAAGCATCACCACAGTCAACAAGGATATAATTATTCATTTCTCTACAAGAAGGGTCTGGATCAAACACCAGAGGCCGGGAAATTCCCCAACTCTCCTCATGGCAAAGTTTACGAACCTAATGGAATAAAATTTTCATTTCAATCCTTGAGTTTTTCCTGGGAGATTTGCAGAGATTTCTGGTTATTGCAGTTTTGATGTCAGAACTGAGAGGGTTTGCTGATGTATATATAGACCAATTACCTGCAAAAACTGTCGCTATTTGATAACGCCGGCGCGATAATAATGAATCTCTGGAACTAATACTTGAGCTGTGGATGAGATGTGGTAGAAAACGTTTTGCTAAAATAATGTTTCTGTATGTCCTTTTGTTTAGCTTTACTGGGGTTTTTTTTTTTTCCTGTTCTAATTCTTTTTTCTTGAAGTCAGAAATAGGTCAATGGACGCTGTTCTGTCCGACAAATTTGCAATTAATATTGTTCCATGACAAATTTGAGTGTGGCCTGTGCGCGAGACAGAATCGTTTCCATCTGGCCAGTGCGCCATGGCCCATTTGCCGCCATGGTTCATATCTCATGCTGATAGCAAGACAAGAATAGACATGACTCACAGTCCTGGCAGTCTAGTTTAAGCGTGAACAAAATAACCTGTCAATCAACTCGTACTGTACGAGTGTTTAGTTCCTCTATCGTTACCGCTCACAAATTGCACGGCACAGTGGCCTGAACGTAATCGAACCTGCCGGCTCCGCTATCAACCTTTTTGTTATTGCAATTTTAGGACATGTGAGCCAAGAGGGATTCACTGTTTAACATTAAAACAGATGGTAAACACATGTCTACCCGGGGTCATTACCTTGTGTGTAGGCCAGGATTCCTACATGTGGCTCACATGTGATCTTACGTAACGTTACAGGTGGGTAGAGAATAAAGTTGTGGGTGAGCAGTAATGCCCGCCTGTGCCTTCATAAAACTCTCAAAATCTGTCACATTTGCGCACATGTATGGTAGGCGATAATGTCTTTGTGTTACAGCCTGGGTGGATCTAGAATAGGCGCAGGTATTACGCGGGTAGGACAACAGGGTAACCTTTGGTATGGTGTGTTTATTTACATGTGGGTGTCAGTCTGACCTGTCCTGGCGCTAAACCCCCAAACATCGTGTGGATTCTGTCCTCTTAATCTACTCACACTCAAAAATAAACTTCCATCCAATTTTATCCTGGACAGAGAGAAACTGTCAGAAATATTCACATCCGGGCGTACCTGGGTAAAAAAGACAAAACTCCAGAACGAGGGGGTGGGGGGGGGGGGGGGAGATTGAAGAAAAAAATAAATAACTTGTTTATTTCTGTTTCTGAGCTGAACTGATCAAAGGTTTGAACTGATGGAAGATACAAACTGCCATGATCATAACTTGGTATCGCATTCGTGTACAACAGGAGCTGTTGTCTATGACTGTCTAAATTTGCCATCATTTGATGTCAGTTTTTACCTTAATGGATTGTACATTTAGCAGCGGCGAGGTGGGGGGGGGGGGGGGAGGAGCAGTGGTGAAAATGCTCAGGGATTGGAAGCCATCTTCTTTTCAACCCCCACGAAAAAAACACCTCTATCCCACGCGCTGTCAGCACAAGCTTTGCATAGACGTAGATCCTGCCGTCTGTCACTCAGGGAAACACACAAGGAATGAAGGCGAAAACTATCAGTACCTTCATCTATCTATCTATCTATCTGTCTATCTATCTATCTATCTATCTATCTATCTATCTATCTATCTATCTATCTATCTATCTATCTATCTATCTATCTATCTATCTATCTATCTATCTATCTATCTATCTATCTATCTATCTATCTATCTATCTATCTATCTATCTATCTATCAGTGCCGGCACAATCATTATTTTCCTATCACCACCTGGATATTCTAGTTTATTTTTTTTTCTCCATTCATTCACTCCAGTACTCTGGTATTGCATTCCTCTCGAACACATCCACTGTCTGGAGTAATTTTTCATTCAATCCATCCACTCCACCATTCCTCCATCTATCAGTCCGCCTCGTAAAATGTCAAGACAAATCTCTCATCCGAATAAAAACTAAACTATCTCCCATCTAATCCACTGATAGCCTACATCTCATCCGCCATCTCACCCGTCATCTCAACCAGAACAAAATCGACTCTTGTCTCTGATTTACCCCCGGCCTTAGGAATCAACAACTCAACTTGAAATGCAAGGACAAAAACTTTGGCGTTCTCGCCAGAAAAACAACAACAAAAAAAAAAAAAAACGACAAAAATCGGTGTATTGATGACGTGTACACAAACTATCGGTACAGAAGGAGCGCAAGACACCGCTAGACAGAAGGGCAGGTTTCCTATCGTTAACGTCAATAGGCCTACATCAGATCTGTTATTTGAAATAACCACATGCAAGTAGAAAGCTCTATGTTATTCATGCGGAAAAAGAATCATCAAACTGAAAGAAGTAATAAAGAACTTTGTTGATGAGGGGAAGGGTGGAATCTGTGGTTTATTTTCTATGTCCAACTGTAGTGTAGAAATCTCTGGTTTATTTTCTATGTCCAACTGTAGTGTAGAAATGTGTGGTTTATTTTCTATGTCCAACTGTAGTGTAGAAATGTGTGGTTTATTTTCTATGTCCAACTGTAGTGTAGAAATCTCTGGTTTCTTTTCTATGTCCAACTGTAGTGTAGAAATCTGTGGTTTATTTTCTATGTCCAACTGTAGTGTAGAAATCTATGGTTTATTTTCTATGTCCAACTGTAGTGTAGAAATCTGTGGTTTATTTTCTATGTCCAACTGTAGTGTAGAAATCTCTGGTTTATTTTCTATGTCCAACTGTAGTGTAGAAATCTGTGGTTTATTTTCTATGTCCAACTGTAGTGTAGAAATCTGTGGTTTATTTTCTATGTCCAACTGTATTGTAGAAATCTCTGGTTTATTTTCTATCTCAAACTGTAATGTAGAAATCTGTGGTTTATTTTCTATGTCCAACTGTAGTGTAGAAATGTGTGGTTTATTTTCTATGTCCAACTGTAGTGTAGAAATCTGTGGTTTATTTTCTATGTCCAACTGTAGTGTAGAAATCTGTGGTTTATTTACTATGTCCAACTGTAGTGTAGAAATCTGCGGTTTATTTCTATGTCCAACTGTAGTGCAGAAATTTGTGGTTTATTTCTATGTCCAACTGTAGTGTAGAAATATGTGGTCTATTTCAATGTCCAACTGTAGTGTAGAAATCTGTGGTTTATTTCTATGTCCAACAGTAGTGTAGAAATTTGTGGTTTATTTCTATGTCCAACTGTTGTGTAGAAATCTGTGGTTTATTTGTATGTCCAACTGTAGTGTAGAAATCTGTGGTTTATTTCTATGTCCAACTGTAGTGCAGAAATTTGTGGTTTATTTCTATGTCCAACTTTAGTGTAGAAATATGTGGTCTATTTCAATGTCCAACTGTAGTGTAGAAATCTGTGGTTTATTTCTATGTCCAACAGTAGTGTAGAAATTTGTGGTTTATTTCTATGTCCAACTGTTGTGTAGAAATCTGTGGTTTATTTCTATGTCCAACTGTAGTGTAGAAATCTGTGGTTTATTTCTATGTCCAACTGTGGTGTAGAAATCTGTGGTTTATTTCTATGTCAAACTGTAGTGTAGAAATCTCTGGTTTATTTCTATGTCCAACTGTAGTGTAGAAATCTGTGGTTTATTTCTATGTCCAACTGTAATGTAGAAATCTGTGGTTTATTTCTATGTCCAACAGTAGTGTAGAAATCTGTGGTTTATTTCTATGTCCAACTGTAGTGTAGAAATCTGTGGTTTATTTCTATGTCCAACTGTAGTGTAGAAATCTGTGGTTTATTTCTATGTCCAACTGTAGTGTAGAAATCTGTGGTTTATTTCTATGTCCAACTGTAGTGTAGAAATCTGTGGTTTATTTCTATGTCCAACTGTGGTGTAGAAATCTGTGGTTTATTTCTATGTCCAACTGTACTGTAGAAATTTGTGGTTTATTCCTATGTAGAACTGTAGTGTTTTAATTCTGCAGTTGTTGTTGTTTCTTTGCGTTGATTATGGAAGTTGGAAATTTAGGCAGTAACAGCATTTACACAATCATGATCTGGTGAGAGGTAAGACTAAATCTGGAAATGACAGAATAGTTTGGTTATGTGAAACTTGAACACGGATGACCGGGACTTCTGTCTTATATGCAAGTCAGACAGAACCCCTCAGAGCGCTCTTCCCTCATATCTCTAGTCTCTAGTGATTTCACAAAGTCCAACAAATGGATGTTTGGATTGATCATTTAGAGAATTATGATCTTTGTACTGACGTCTTCAATTATGTTAAAGCAAAACGCCAGTTTTAATACAAGCCCCCCCCCCCCACCCTCAAATCTGTACTGCGGTCTAATGCACAATTAGTGACGACTGTTTTCATGTCGTATTTCTGACTAAAAAAATGTGATCGACAAAGATAAAACATCGAACAAAGGCGAAAAAAAAAAAGAAAAAGAGAAGGAATATTTAAAGATAAAAAAAGCAATGACAGCGAGAAATGTCTGGATCTATGAGTAAAAAAGAGACGGAAGGAAGAATGAATAGTTAACGGAAAGAAAACTACATGTGAGATCAAGGAGAAAGAAATGAGAAAATATAAAAAGGGACAAAATGTCTTTTTGTTATGAGGAAGGGAAAAACAAACAAACAAACAAACAAAAGCGGATATATGAACAACGGAGATCGGCAGAAAGATGAGGTAAAGAAACATGGAAAGGACAAATGCTCAGTGAGTTACCTCATTTTTATATTTACTTCTCTAGCGTAAACTGCAGTCCTATTCAGAACAACAAACTGTGTACAGAAACGATCATAGTGATCGACAAACTAGTGGCATTGTTTATAACTACGGTCAGTTTGCGGTAAAAACGATGTCATAGTTCATATTAAGTGAAAACAGCCGGGAAATCTACAGGTTAATTCATAGGGCAAGCTTTGACTGAACCATGCATGCCAAAAGCAGTTCCAGATCTTGTATTGTGTGTTGTGGTGTGGTAGAGTTGTCGTGTC
>OZ007579.1:1219690-1257190 GCA_963931925.1 Onchidella celtica
CTCTTATTTCATTCTTTCATTTTCTGTTTTTTTAGATGGTTGGTGGGGTAGGGTGGGGTGGGGTGGCTTATTTATACGCAATTGTCTTGTTTAAAGTGAGATGCTTGCGCTAAATAAATTAATGATAATTTGAGTTATGCCTTTATCCCGTGACCTGCATGACAATGACGTATTGTGGCGCTGTGGTTTTGTGTGAATTCTGACAGATTTACATAGACATGAGATCTAATGTATGTCGCTTTCCTACCGTCATCTCACATTTCCTGGGACAGGAGATGGCCATAAAAGTTATCTACCCTGGGAGAAGGGAGAGGGGTGGGGATAGCCCTTAGTGCACACAGGGTGGGGGTGGGATGGGGTTTGGGGGGGGGGGGGGCAACGCACCTCCGCTTTTGATCAGTTATGGAAATGAAATACAAAAAAAATAAAAAATTGTTGGAAACAGCGGAAATTGTTGAATGACGTAAATGTCCAGTCCGTGTGTGATGAAACAGCCAAATACCCCGTCCAAAAATCTTTCTTTGGGCTTTAACATGGACGGACGTTCGCCATTCTAATGGTCCTTCGCACGTACGGGAGGGGGGGGGGGAGTAAAGGCAAGTGTAATGACTGTGAAAAGTATACTTTTTTGGGGGGGGGGGGTAAAAATCATCCCAACCTAACAAACATACGTTATGGTTGGCTCTGAATGTAAAGAAATATCCCCTGGCAGTGTTGCCATAGATACAGAGATGGCTATGGATCGAAGTTGATCTCCGTCACTATGGCAGTGAAACGACGATAGAATCAAATGGTATGAATTTTTTATTTTTTTGGTTAGTTTTTGCAGTTGCAACCTTTGACATTATCGTCCGCAGTATTTCTCAAAATTGGTCACCGTCATTAAGAGCAGTGAAGCGACGATAGAATTAGACGGTATGAAAGTTTAACTTTTTGCACATGCAACCTTTGGCATGACCATCTGCAGTGTTTCTCATTGTTGTGAAACGTGAATGGAACTTGGAGCGACCTGATTTCTGTAGTGCTGAACTCGCCAACACCTGCCGAGCATGTCGTGTTACAATGGCGGCTGTTGCTAGTGACGCCTGGTATTTTACATTTTAAGCCATTGCTTAACAGTGACAACAACTCAGTATTTTCTCTCTTTGGCTTTGTAATTCGGCTACGCCCTCCTAACAAATTCATTACAGTGAGTGGATCCAACAGTTCCGTAGGCGTGCCACACACAGGATGGGAGAATGGGTTTTTAACTCAATCATTCCCGGGAATGGCTGTTGTTTCAAGTCTTGTTTGTATCAAGTCGGACATGAGAAAGATTGTGATGGCACTGGCAGTGTTGATGTAATGGACATCAGGTCTACTTAACCCAGTTTTATACAGCTTTCAGATTTGTCAGATCTGGGAAAATCTCTGAGTGGTTTTTCCAGTGTATGAGGACCCGCTCTACTTCATACACCATAATCTTACACGAAAACGTAAGACGTAAACAAAATTGCCTCAGTGCGCCATCATACTGTGCAGGGACATCGTTTTCCCCTCCACAGCCCGAGGCTTGACAAGTTTCAGCGCGAGCTTCACTCAGGTTGGAATATCAGCGGCGGCGACCACAGCAACATCAGCTCTCGTGTCTTACATGACTTCATACTTCACCTTCACGGCTATATGCTCCTTTTTGACTCTTCTGATCCAATGTCCGGTACAGAATGAAAATAATATACAACATGAGGAGGGAAAAAAAGGCAGGGGAGGTTAGAGAGATTGATTAGATTTGAATGTTTATTGAACAGCCAATCTTGCCGTCTCAGAATACAATTACTGGGCTCATGTGTGGTAATCAACATGTTCACATCTTGTGATATCACACAAGGAACTGCTCAAAAACAACAGTTAACGTAATACTCAGTCTCACCACTGCATCTCTGCGTGGGTTTCTGCAAAACTGGGGTAGATAAACAATGTAAAAATGTGCAACTATCAGGTTTTGTTGCCTGGTGGGAATAATGTAACGTAGACCTGAACTAATTCAATGAAATATTTATAGGAGATGAAATTGAACATCAGATCTTCCTGGACCTGAGCAAATGGAAACAAATAAAATATACACTAACAAAAGACATTTCCCACAGTCTGTATTTCCACAACGAACCTGCCGAATCTTCACATCTGTACGCCGTCTTGCTTATCTGTTGGTTTATGTAGAAATAAAACTGGCAATAGCGAGATAAACATTTGAATGAGGAAAAAAAGTTGAGTAGTAATTCGTACAGAGTCTTGTAAACATTTCCACATACGCTCTTTGTAATATCGGTCGACGATTTTTGTAGAACTATTGGAAGCTACAGTAATCTAATAAATTATACCTCTTTTTGCCCGATATTATATTGCATTATCATTCAAAATATTTAATGGTTTTTTTTCCCTGAAAACGATGTCTATCTGTTGCTGGTAGAATTGATTTCTAGCGGGAATCATTAGGCACAGCTATGGCAGTAACGTTTTCTTTTTGTGTGTGTGTGAAATGTCGAATTGGGATTTTTTGTAGGTTTTAGTTGATCAGGGAGGTAAGCGATATTTAGCACACAGACAGAGTGCGTGAGAGAGAGAGAGAGAGAGAGAGAGAGAGAGAGAGAGAGAGAGAGAGAGAGAGAGAAAGGAGAAAGGAGATAGAAATAAAAAGGGGGAGACAGAGAGAGACAAAGGAAAGGGAAAGATAAAGAGGAGAGAGAGAGAGAGGAGAGAGATCAATAGAAAGAGAGAGGTTTTTGCTCCTCTGCCAGGTTAAGATGGTACTTGTCACTGCTGAATAATAAGATTTAAGTTTGAAATCTACTCCCCCCCCCCCCTCCCCCGACAGTGTGATGAAGCCCCCCACAGCGCTCCATTTCCTAGCCTTACTAATGACCCGATCACCTTAATATCATTCATTGTCCCTGGATAGGTCCATGGCTATGTGGTAAATCCATGGCTATGTGGTAAATCAATGGCTACGTGGTAATCTATGGCTATGTGGTAAATCCATGGCTATGTGGTAAATCCATGGCTTTGTGGTAAATCTATGGCTATGTGGTTATTCCATGGCTATGTGGTAAATCCACTCAGTAGTTCATGAATTCTACACCAGATGGCAGTCTAGCTCAGTGCTTCTCGAGGTGGAGTGCATGCCATGAGCAGGTCTACTAGTGTGAGCACTGCTGCATGCACCGTGATAGACAATGAACGTTTCTGATGTGATATCCTTGTCTCTGACACTGTTCCTCGCCTCCACCCGGCCGACCGCCACCCCACCATGTTGGCACTGAGACTGACCTGACATGTGACCCAGCAAAATTAGGTCAACTGATAAACATGTCAGGTAAGCAAAAAAGTGCGAAACCAAAGAAAAGAACAGACGAACACCCAGAGTTGACAACAAAACCACGAAAGCAAGAAGAAAAGGCAAGTAGAAAAAAAAAAGCGATTGTTGTTTGGTATGGGTGGACATCAGAAAGTTGCAACCTCAGGCTTAGAGTTCAATCTGACATCGGCTGTGAGCTTTGGTGTCCTTCAGTAGCACCTGGAGCATCGGGAAACCGGTTGGGTCTCATAGAAACTCAGTGACATCATACATGTAGTAGGCCGATGATACCTGGTCAGTGCCGTGTCTAGGCTGAAGGCTGGATATTCATCTGCGCTGAAACGGAAAAACTGCAAAAAACCTTCAAGAAGTGAACTAGAAATAATATTTTCTTGGCCGGTTCCCTACACATGGAGACATTCGTTCATTACTTGGTGTTTTTTTGTTTGTTATATATTTCCATTGTCGTCGCCGTTTCTGTACACATGAAATCTCAGCTTTAGAATTGAACCTGATATAAGTTGATTTTTTGTTGATTTGTTGTCGTTGTTGTTGTTGTTGTTGTTGTCGTTATCGCTTTTGTTATTATTGTTTTTTGTTGTTGTTGCAGCAGTGCCATTCCGGAGATGACCTGACGCAAGTTTAGGTTGACGGAGATCAGATGAATCATCCACACCAACTGTTATTCCCCGCACGTTTTGCTGATGTTAATTTAGTCACTGTCGTCAAGTGCAATATTGAGTGAACTGTCAGAACTGATGAGTGGGTGAGGGTGGGTAGGAAATGGGGCAAGGGGTGAACATTCTAGAAACTGGTGTGATGTTAGAGCAAACATTGGCTCTGTGACTGGACAAACAACTCATATTTCACACAAAATTCAGCCACTGATAAGGGTTAATCAAAGCTTTGACAACTTGGCAGCCCTGGAAAACCGGGACAAACAAGGTTAAAATGCCAGGCTCATTGACAGACATGCGCAAACAGGTCAGGTCAACCACTTGACGGAGACAGCGCTATAAAGTATGAACATGGCATAACCCTCAGATTGCAAAGCCATTAAACAGCACAACACCTGACCAGGCATATCGCTTTCTTGTTTCAACTCAGGAAATGTAAATAATTGTTTATTGTTGCTGTTGTTGTTTTTGTTTCAATTTTGAAAGAGATCTCTTGGCTCGTCTGCAGATCTGGTTACCTAATGATGACATTAATTTCCAATGATATTTGTATTAAAATATCAGAAAACACATCAGCCGCCAAACCACACCTTTGACACAAAGAATCAGTGCCTGCACAGCTGTGATGTCTACGGGGTTGTGGACGTTTTCTTTTCAGAAATGTGGTGCTTGCAGCATTTGGAAGATTGAGATCTGGATTTGTTTTACCGTAGCTGTTTGGGTGAAGCCAAGTCTTACGTTTTCTTGCCTTTATAAATCTCCAGCTTTGGACCCAGGCCCGGCACACATGACTCGATGTTGCAGTAAATTAGTTGGATCTCGTAGAAAAACTCCATATCCTAAGGTCAGCATCAAAACTGGTTATTGCGTGCCTTTTAGCTTAATCTCTTCACGTCCCAGCGTTTGTCCAAATCTGTCAGCCCTCAAGTTTTTCCTGCCTTCCCTCGGCCCATCTAATCTGTGTGTCTGACAATGTGTTAAAGTGTCAGGTCCGTGTGTCACGTGTTTAATCTCCCAGTGTGTTTGTTTTGTCACCACACAGACAGATGTGTCTGATTTGGCACGGTTGCCCTAGATGGTTCTTCCATTGTCTTCAGCAAACCACCAAAAAAAAAAAAAAACGCGTGTTCGTTATGAATCGTGTCAAACTAATAATAGTCCATTCTGCCCTGAACACCTGCAGAACACGGCACTACCTGGCGCCCGGCACTGATCAGTCAGATATTACATGCCTGACCACGTGCTCTTCCCATTACAAAATGCCGGCATTTTCTTTATGATAGAAAAAAACGAAAAATGATAATTTGTACCAGAGTGCAAGGATGTCATTTCTGTCTTGATGAACTTCGGCTGTAGCTGGTGATTGTCTTTATCACGCTGTAGGAAATAATAGTGTCTGGGTCAACATTGTCAGGCGCCGTCACCTACGCATTCAACACAGCCAAGCCTATTTTAAGACTACGCCCAAATCTATAGCTTTCTGCAATAATTATGTAAGGTGGAGCAGTACAGACAGATATCTAATCTATTCACGAAAAAGTATAATAATATGAGGTAATGAAAAAGTGCGAAATGTTGCACCATGTAATTATAGAGATTCACGACACTTTTTTAAACCACAGATTTTTTCACCAATCTGTCGCTGTAGCGTAGTCGTTTGACCTATAAAATTGTATCACTACGGAAGGGCAAGACTGCCATATTTGAAACACTTCACCTAGAGTTAAAGTGTTCTATGTTTGAAACACTAACTCTTCCTATCAAAATGAACAAATAATATTTCCAATAAACATTTATAGATTTGCAATAATCTGATTATATAAAATCAGTGAGCATATTATTTCATAAGTTTTGGAGTTAGCAAGCTTTTCGGGGGGGGGGGGGGCTCTAGAGGTTTAAAAACTCATTCTCCATGGCAACTTTCGTGGGTATGGACGGGGAAGTCCCAGCACTGTCCAGTTTGATATTCAGGGGTGATTCAAAGATGTTTTTTTTCTTTCACTCAATATGAAATGAACACAATGCAAGACACAACATATTTTATATCAAAATAAAGGAAAATGAATGAACCAGGATAAAGATTCGACATTTCCAAAATTTGGCTTAGATACCAGTGTTGGAAAATTAGTGTCCACTCAAGCCGAATATTCGACTTTCGGTAGGGAAGTGAAAAACCCGCGAGCCGAATATTCGGCTAACCGTAGCGAGTGAGTTCAGGAGAATACACAACTTATGAGCGGATTTTTAAAGACTACCAGAAGTTATGAATGACTTTGGTGATCTTTCAAGTGAAAATTGTTTCCACACTCTGTCACTCTGTCAGTTCGTGCACTCAAAGTATGTAAAATGTAGGGCAAGTGTTGGACCTCTCATGTAGGGGTGTTTGATAAGTGATACTCTGGATATGCTCCACATTTCTGTGCGTGTGTGGGGTCACCAGATTGTGATGTCGCCAGATGCCATGAAGCAGCGTGGCCCCTGCCCTAAACCATTATCTATTCCTAGTGCCTCGTTCACCTCAGAAAACATGTATTCAACTACAGCAAGCATGCAGCCCCTGGGATTAGACCATTTAAAACGTATTTTATGAGATATTTTTTCAATGGAACTAAATTTGAGCGGAGTACATGTATAATGTTTGAAGTTTTATTGTCCAGGCCTGGAATAGATGTATTTTCAGTGCAGTCCATAACTCACTTGGATGAAAATAGAGACAAATCTCGAACAAAATTATTCTAGTCATGATCATAGTCATAGTAGTGAGAAGAAGGAGAAGAAAGTAAATCTTGATTTCATTCAGGACATTCAGGACAGTGTAGACACCGAGAGAACTAAAGAGACATTGAGAGTACAGACGGCTGAGCACTATGGAAAGTTGCAAATCTTTCAGGATTAATGAGAAAGGAAATTGTTACATTTTCATGAGCTTCAAACTCCACCAGCGTTACATTTACCGATCTCCCTTCTTGTGATGTCTGAACTCAGTAATATCAGTTCACATTTTTGCCAGTGTTTTGGTTTGTTTTTTTCTTAATGCTACTGCAGAGTTTGAAAAAAGAACAATTGAAATTATAAAAACATGATTGCCCAAATTACGTCCTTTGTCAATCATTCCCCCCTCCCCTTCCCCCCCCCCTCACCTCTCCTTTTCTGGTTCCTCCTCCAGTCCTCTAGCAATAAACAATAAAGATGAAAAAAAAAAGTGCATTCTGATATGAACATCGGCAATTTTTACAATGTAAAAAAGCAACTAACAAAAGAAAAAAAAAAGTGAATTGTCACATTGACTTAAAAGCCATTTTCACGGGTAATCGGGCTGCGTGAGTATTTTGTGTCGTTTCAAGGGACTTCCCGGTGTTATTGCCCGTTACCTGCGATATTGTAGTTACAAGTCAGTACTGAGATAATTGACGTACCTCTTTGTGTGTACTCAACGTTGTTCTTCACTAGATTGATAAAAATAGAATCTTTCAGGTTTTTATGACATCCGCTGATTGCCATTTCATGTGGGCGAAGTGCTAATAAAGCGAGTAATCTAATTTGTTTGCAAATAACGTTGGGTGGTGCTGGGCGCTTATGATTACGGGTGTTCGAATTTAAAAGAAAGTGATGGATTCGAGAAAACAGGTATGATCTTTCTGCCTTTACCAATTAAATGTAATCGAATACAATTGTGTCAGTATTGAATTGCGTTGGAAGAAAATGATTAGCCAGACCAATGCACGAGAAAGATTTTGCCATTAGCTTTTCTGCACTGTCTGACATGATAAATGTGGTTGCTGATGTCAGCCAGGGTAAAACAAAAACAACAACAAAAAATCAATATTCACAGAACAATTCAAAACTGAGAGTTGGCAGAGCGAATCCTGGTATCATATCGGGCGTTTTACATTGCCGTGACATTTGGAGCCAGCTAGAACCAGCAAGTAGACTGACTCTGCCCGGGAGTCTAGTGGAGTGGAGACAGTATCAGGACTAAAAGGATTTGCTCAAGGAGCCCTGACTATTCAATGTACACTTGATAACATTTCAACGATCATTACTGGGTTGAAACAATCCCATAATTCTATGATCCCAACCACAGTTTGTGAGCGGATAAGAAGGAATCCGTAAAAGCTCGGGTTGTGTGTGTATGTGCACGTGCTTGTGTGTGTGTGTGTGTGTGTGTGTGTGTGTTTGTTACACTGGCTAGTAGACCCATTTCCTGTGGTATATTTGGGAGAGAACTTTGTTATGAGGCACAATCGATTACGAGGCAAAAGTTTGAAACTGAATCTTCTGTTTTTTTGGTTACTCACAGACAGAATGAGAATATGACATGCCATGGAAAGTTGACAGAACTAATTACTCTAGTGTATCCTCCCCCCCCCCCACCCCCGCCCTCCTCCTCTCTCTCTCTCTCTCTCTCTCTCTCTCTCTCTCTCTCTCTCTCTCTCTCTCTCTCTCTCTCTCTCTCTCTCTCTCTCTCTCTCTCTGTCCATACCAACAGGCTGCCTCTCTTCACTTTTGCAGAAACAGCCCAGAGACATAAACGCCTAACTTGCAAGCCCCCCCCCCCCCTAGACACACACTTTACACATGTCCTTTGTTTCTGGGAGGCCTCAGCCTAGTGCTGTTGGCCCCCTACACTGTAACATAATTGTGCTCACATCATTAAAAAAAAAATTTATCCATCGCCCCTGAGGATTGCGTCTGAGGGGAAAAAAATGGCGCCAGGAGGCTGAGAGGAACTCCAGTTTAGTCTTTCAGATGGAAAGAAAGACTAAGTCTAAATACTCCTCCGAAGACTGTCTTGAAGAACTTTTCAAGAGACCAGACTTGAGAGGAATCCTGTTAAAGTTATCCTTTAGTTGGCGCCGGCTTGAAGGCAAAAAAAGGGGTTGAGGAGATTGTAGACTAATGAACTTCTTAGTAAGGTATCAGCTTTCAGGGTACTGAGACAGTGAGGACAGAAAACAAGGGCGGTTACTCAGAAGGGCTTTGTCGGGTGGATGGTGACGTGGGAGTCTGGCCACCCGTTTCACGTGACACAGAGAAAGTGGAAGAAGGCCGAGGAAAGTCTAGAGTGTCGCTACCCTTAGACCAGATTTCACTCCGCACAGAGAATGGTGAAGACACTGACTGAGGAAAGGAAAGAGAAGGGGAAGTCTTTCAAAGTTGGAAATGAATGGGGAAACCTGAAGATTTAAGTTTAAGCCAAATTTGAAAAGGGCAATACAAAAGGAAAGGGGGGGTTGGGGGAGGGCAGGGGGTGGGGCTTGAAAAATGTGAGTTTCTAAAGTTGAAAGGATTGGAAGAAACAGAATAGAATGTAAACTCGGAAAGTTGAAAAACAGGGAGAAAAATGCAGGATGAAAGGACGTGATGAAGTTTCATGTGTCAGGCGTAAATGAAATCTAGTCTGGCAACGAATGAACACAATTTCAATGCATAAACTGTGTTTGAATGGGGAGATCCAGATCATAAGAGAAACACGAGAGATGCAAATTAAAAAGAAACCAACAATCCAAAAACGGCAGAATAGAATTAATAAAAAATTAATACGTAAGGGAAAATGAACAGTTGCCAGGTTGATGCTAGAATGACGTCATATTTTAAAAAACCTGCTTTACATAGTCCACGACGAAATACAAATTGTTTTGCAGAGAATGACGCCATGCTTTCCTGGTATAAACTATCATTCATGACGTGTTTTCGTTTGTGTGTTTTTGGGTTTATTCTTGTTCTAGTTGTTATAACAAAATGGAGTCTTGAAAGTTTTCGTGTTCAGAAAATAAAATGAAATCAAATAAGTCAAAAGTTTAATCATTTAAATGTTAGGAGCGAGCGCCTGTCGTGTTAGTGAAATACTCGTAACTTCTGACAGACTCACCGTGTTCTTATCAGGAATGGTGTAAATACAGGTGAAAACAATCAGCACTACTCACCACTATGTCAGACGAATTACCAACAGCCCTTAAGCTACATAACGACTTTCTCTACAATCTATTTTTAACCGGATTTAGAGTGTGTGGGTGAGCGAAATCTGGCTGGAGATGGGGACATGGGGGAAGGAGAGGCCAAAAATGGCGTTGGTGTTGGGGAGGGGGGGGGGAGGAGGAGGGGTGCCAGCCCCCACATTAACGTTAAATAACTGGGCTAATGTTTCATGGTTGAAAAGGCTGTCAAAGTCACCAGGAGATCGGAGAGCAGTGCCGGAAGTATTTGGTCTCCACTTTCCCTCCAGCATTGACGACCCTCAGTAAATGATTTGACTTACGTCCGGACCTGTGGGCTGCCACTTGAGATGGTGATTGGCGCTATGGCCTTCCCCACTGTCTGTCTATGAAAGTCTGTCAAGGATAGACAACGTGTGTCATCCTGCCCCCCCCCCCCCCACTTCCCCCAAACAAAAACTTTATTACATAAATCTGGCTGACCAAACAGCGTCACTGTCACAGCACACAAGTATTCACACAAACTCGTCAACAATGATAACTCTCTCTTTTCACGATTTCTTTTTTCGACGGACGAGGTTTTATGTGGCAATCTTTATTTGCCAGGTTTGTTGTCCGTGTTTTAAATTAATTTACAAGTTCATCACCAGAATGTGTCGTCAATTGTACTATCAGTTTGTTTTTGTTGTTCATGGTACTAATTAAATAGAAACTTGGGCGTCCTTCTGTCCTATCTTTGTGTATGATATTTTGCCTATCATTTTGCTTCTTCCTCGCACAGTGTGGTCGTCGTCCTGCCGTCGTGCTTGCTACAAACTCAAACTCAGACCGTTCTTTATAGTGGAAAATACTGATCCAAAAATGGAGTTTTAGAACAGTTGGACAGGGGGACGCGGCGAGGGGAAGGTGACACTGTAATCTTGGCCGTTGCAAAGAGGAGCTCTAACCTCTCGTCAAAATGAGATGTCCTCTCGTCCCAGTGAGATGTCCTCTTGTTCCAGTGGGATGTCCTCTTGTCCCAGTGAGATGTCCTCTTGTCCCAGTGAGATGTCCTCTCGTCCCAGTGAGATGTCCTCTCGACCCAGTGAGATGTCCTCTCGTGCCACTTGAAGTGGATGGGGTTACAGTTTGATCTGATGACCGAGACACGCCCACGCAATGGTGAAGGCATTTTAGGCAGGATCTTTTAGCGGGGCGTGGACTATTGACAAAGCTAAGCCGAGAAACTACAGAGT
Organism: Onchidella celtica; assembly: GCA_963931925.1. Taxonomy (NCBI): domain Eukaryota; kingdom Metazoa; phylum Mollusca; class Gastropoda; order Systellommatophora; family Onchidiidae; genus Onchidella; species Onchidella celtica. Next base: position 1,230,873 of record OZ007579.1, read on the forward strand.
TGTCTTCACTTTTCAGCTAGAGCTTTTTAATATGTAAAACACTACGCCCCCCTAACAAACAGCCTTTTAGACACCGGGGAATGGGCGACCTGGATGGGATCTGTAACTTACAAGGTAGAGTATGGCAGACAGACAGATACAGATAGAGGTAAAAAGACAGACCTGCGGACGAGCGGGAAGACAAACAGGAATAGTTATGTTAGTTTTGTGATCACGAGGGAGAAAAAGCTGCTGTGTGCACTTCCTGCAGTGTAACATCCTGAGGTAGGAAATCTAGAATTTCCTCTCACCTTCTCCTAACGGTGAACAAGAAAACTAAAAACCTTTATGAGACCAACATGTCTTAATACTCTCAAACTTCTCCCATCATGTTTCTGTGTGCTTGACCAGCAATCGACCAGTCACAGTCCTAAACTTCTCCCATCATGTTTCTGTGTCCTTGACCAGCAATCGACCAGTCACAGTCCTAAACTTCTCCCATCACGTTTCTGTGTCCTTGACCAGCAATCGACCAGTCACAGTCCTAAACTTCTCCCATCATGTTTCTGTGTCCTTGACCAGCAATCGACCAGTCACAGTCCTAAACTTCTCCCATCGTGTTTCTGTGTCCTTGACCAGCAATCGACCAGTCACAGTCCTAAACTTCTTTTATTTTTATTTCTATTTTTATTTTTTCCCCTTTTGAATCTGTCACTGACTTGCTAGAAAATTCCACAGCTCGAGTGGCCTTGTCTGCCAGGAGGTGGGAGGTCACACTGGCAATGAAAACTGAACTGTCAAAAGAATTTCTAGCTAGAATTAGAAATGTCGCCAGGGAGTGTCAATTCCAGACCGCTGTCTGCACCTCGGGGATCCTTTGGGTATTTTTGGTGTCTGTTAGTCTATTTGTGTGTGTATCATGTGTGTGTGTTGTTACCTATTGAACACTATGTGTGACGTCTTAGTCGTCTGATGAACTGTTAAAGCTGGTGATTGTTCAGTGTAAGTGTATGCTCGACTGTTTGTATTGGCATGTTATGTGATTTTATCAGTGAGATGTAGCACATGTCTATATGACTGTTCAGTTGTTTGTCACAGATTGGTCTTATTTACCTAACTTGGGTGATTTCAAGACCAACAATAAATTCTATGATCAAGTTTTGCCTTCCTCCTGTCTGTCTCACTCCAGCTGAATACTAAGAGAATTTCTTCCCCTCTTATCGTGTAACTGAGATGTAAATGTAGAGCAGTGAAATTTGTTGTCTACTTATAACATAAAAGAGCGGTAATAACTGAAATATCCCCCCCCCCCCCCAAATACATAAACCACACACACACACACACACACACACACACCGCCTTTTCTCTTTGCTCTTTGGTCATGATTATTAGTTGGAGCTGTTTTTCTTTTTACATCGAGAGTGTTGGGCATGACCTTGAGAAAAACGTGACAGTTCAATACGAGTTTTGCCAAAATCTTACTTACGCCATTATGTTAGGACGCTAGTGGTTTTTCCTGCAGGATTTTTAAGGAGTGTTTTTTTCTTATGTTTCCAACTGAGTCAAGGAAAGCGAGGGCCAATATTACTGTTCATTTTTTGACTAGACGAAACATTTTTGACTTCCTGGTAATTCTCCCTGGCAACTTCCGATAATTTATGCTGGGGAGTTTTTCTATTCTGACTTCCCTTCTTTGTACACTTTTATGCAAACACCAACCCCCCCCCCCCCCCCACTTCCTTCTTCAGTACGCAATAACTATGTTGTTGTCTTGCTTGTTCTAGCCATTATATTATTCTTCTTGAACGCGACAAGTGAACATAATCTTGACTTCAGTACTCTTGAAATAGATCATTTCCAGACATTGCGCAGACAGTTCCAGGAACTCATTAGTGCTAATCGTTTGACTAGTCTTCAGATCACAGATTTTGAACTTGTAGTCGGAATATCAAACGCGCATTACGCCGACATTTCTAATCTCAACTGGACTACTCTAGATGTTGTGTCCTTACTATATATGTATAACAGACACAGATCTTGGATAATCCTGTCCGACCTTCAACTTCAGTGTCCAGCCGTCATTTTTGCTTTATTTCTGTACTGAAGGTACCTACGTCAGCGTCCTTGTGTTTCTATATTTAGATGTTTATCTGGTTACTGTGACAACTGACGGCCCGTCAACAAACTCTCTATCCTGATGTAAGTTATCGAATGTACATTCTAATGTCTTACTCTGCACATTTTTCTTCATCCGCGGGAATTGAATGTTGTTACAAGTACATACGGTCCCCAAGTAATTTTCGCTAGGGGTCCGTATTATAAAAGCATTTTGTGTCTCCAGAGCTAGAGAGCTCCTCCAGAAATACTCCTTAACAACAGTCTTAATTAATTATTCTTTCAGTTTTTCTTTTTGTTTTCCTCCAGCTTTTTTGGTTGAAAGGGTAAGGGGGCGGGGTTAGGTATTCGATAAGATTTAGGGTTGAGGATAAGGACGGGTTAAGGATTCTCTTTAAGCACAATCACCACAGCTACCAAATATGTATGTTTTTCATTTTTTCTTTGCTTTTTCTCCTACGTTTATTAAGCCGCAATAATAACGAAAAATTATGTTAAATAAATGGAACTTTTGTTTTTTGTGTCCATGTTGATTATCCGGCCACGGACGTACGCGGATGTTCAGTGTGAACACAACTCTGTCCACCAACATACAAGAGTTAAACTGATGGACGGACGGACATGGATCTGTGGGGAGAACAGGCAACAACTTGACCTTTGTCCACTTGGGACTGAACTGACCAAATGTTGCATTTTCGCTTATACATTTTTTTTGTATTGCTTTCTTCCCTGTTTAAGCAGTAGCAAAAACAACAACAACTACAACAACAACAACAACAATGATAATGATAATGATAATGATAATTGTTTATATACCCTTATTAGAGGAATGACCAAGACACGCTGTGACCACCCATCCGTCCACCAACTTCCGTGAGTGAAGCGGGTAGACGCCCACAGATCTGCGGTATCGACCGGCCGTTATGCAATAAGCCTGTACAACCAACAAATTGGATCTCAGTCAAACTCAATGTCTGACGTCACTATCCAACTAGCCGGCAGATCAGAATGAACTGGTGGTACTCGTCTGGGCTTAGTCTCAATGAGACACCGTGCACCAGCCGACTCACTGCTGTATTCAGTGCCAGCTGAAGTATTATGTAACGGTATTGTTGTGGTTTTTTTTCAACGGTGAATTATTTCTCTCCTTCCCCCTCCCCCCCCCCCTCCTCCTCCTCCGACCTTTGGCCTCAGTGCAATTTATTCCTTCCACCTTTGTACATGTTTTTTAGAATCTCATCTTATCTTATAAATAGAAATAACGCTGATTCCCGAAATAAATCAGATTTCTAATGACGGTGCAATTCGCCTGGAGCACCTTATTACTTACAATTTGTATCCTTGGCGCCACCTCTGTCTTCAATCCAGGCCAGTCTACATGGAGCATCAACAATATTATACGCGGGCCTTACATTCCCCCAGCAAATAGCAGGCAAAATGTCCCAATTAGTTCAATAGCCGATTGTTTGTTCTGTTCGTGGCTACAGGGCACAACTGGAGATTTGTTAGTTCAGAATGGAAGAGGTTTTAAATTGGATCGAGTAATAAAGTCAATTGTTACATTTCTCTCTCTATGTCTCTCTCTCTCTTTCTTTCTGTCTCTCTATTTGCGTGTGTGTGTTTCTCTCTCTCTCTATCTCTCTATCCATCCATCTATCTAGCCACCCATTCTATTCATCCCATTCTCTATCCATACATCGACCAATCCAGCCAGCCAATCTATTCTCTCTCTCTCTCTTTCTAACAGTTACCCAACCGTAAGTGTGTTCGACTCTCTATCTATTCGATGGTCTAACTGTCCTATCCTTCCTTCAAATAATCCAGGTCTTCATCCTCTCAGATCTTCATCCTGCACTAACAGCCATTCTGTCTGTGTGTCCTCTACCAGTCTCCCAATCCATCTCCTCTATCATATGCAAAGAAATTTGTCTTGTATTTCTGGCAGCCAAATGTAGGCAGACAAACAGATTTGTCTGTATATTGGCCGATTTACCAAATGCTTATATTAATGTAGTTCTTCCACCCGGCACATTTATCATACAGAAACTAGACATTGGACATGGTCGTTCCTTGACGTTCCTTCAAAATCCAGACTGGTGATAATTGTAGACAGTTTGTTTTCCAATGGACAAGTTTATTGTTGAGGTAGGGAGAGGGTGGGGGAATGGTTGGTGGAGGGATGGAGGTGGAGAACGAGAAGAAAGAAAACATAATTATAACCAGTAATTTGGATCACCTTCAGGTACGTCTAACCGGGCACCATTTATTAAAATTTGTCCCACTAACTTGACTGCGAATTGCTCTGGGAGAATTCAGTATCACTACAGTAGGATTAGAGCTATAACGTTAGGGTTAGAGCTATGACGTTAGGGTTAGAGCTGTGACGTTAGGACTAGAGCTATAACGTTAGGATTAGAGCTATAACGATAAGGTTAGAGCTATAACGTTAGGATTAGAGCTATAACTAAAGGATTAGAGCTATGACGTTAGAATTAGAGCTACAACGTTAGGATTAGAGCTATAGCACACTGAGACAGCAACATCTAATCTCCCTTGTTGCGTCGTTTTTGCCTCAGACTCCTCTGAATGCATTAGCGAGACAGACAGATTTCCTTCAGTCTCTCTAGTGGGCGAGGCCCTGTTTAGTTCCACAATTGTATTATTTCACGCCAAAAACTTGGCAAAACGAGCTTAAACTCGGTGAGCCAGGAGCATTGAAACAGAAACTGCGCCAAGCGGGGGCGAGGCTTCCTCATAATCAAATAATCAGTGATTACCCTTCGAATATTAATTCTAGAATTACTACGCTTTTCAGATCGAGCCCAACTCCAAGTCCATTAGTCAGTTCAGCATTGTATTCTACGTTGCTATTTTGGGTTCGTTGTTATAGTCTAACACCCCTCACCGAAAAGCATCTTTGTAGGGACTTACACCATATGAACTGGTCCAAAATCAGTGATTAACAAAGACGAAGAAGTCTTGACTACACCCACAAGCGAGCTTGAGCATAGCCTGTTTTCTTCAAAGCGGCGCCGCAACAGCAAAATAGTGGGGGGAAAAAATAGGTTTCTAATCAAGGTTTGACCCGATTTTACGTACTTATGCAGGTTTTTCACTATGCGGTCGTTTTCATCCCAATCGAAAGGTAAAGAGTAGAGTGAAAGAGTTTGTGTGGATCTTTTTTTGTTTTTGTTTGAGGTAATCTAAGAATAATTTACTCTACGCACAGCAAGAGCTACCAAAGAATGATAATTATTATAGTCTAGATCTAGATATAACTGTGATCAAAATCAGTCGAACGTATTAAGAACATCAATTCACTTGATATGTCGCTCGAACCTAAACCGCAACGGCAGATAGCCACTTCTTCGAGACCGCTGCACATTGTTGTGTCACAGAAATGCCATTTAAGCACTTTCTACCATTTAATGTTAATGGGTCCTTTCCCAGAAACTTTATGAGATGGTAAAATAACAAAATCTCTGGCTATGAATATGATAATGAAAACATGCTGTTCAAATTATATTTTAAAAAATGGGTGAAAAATATGCGTTTATAAGTCTGTTAGTATGAATGAATAGTTTTTCAGATTAGTTTGACTTGTAAATTGCTGCATTCCTGTCCTGTTGACAAGAATAGTCCGCTCTTCAGATTTTTGCAGTGCCTAGCAACCGTTTCATTGTTTTAGTCGCTGCATTTATAATTATGTACATATGATGTAGCGATACGCCCTATTATGAGGATCTTACTAGCTTAAATTCTGATAACCCTCTGCAGAGGGCAATGCTTCGCCCCTGGCGCCAAGAAGTCACTCGTGCCAGGAGGTCCAATGGGCAGTTTACTCATTGAACTATGGGAGGTGATCTCTCCTTTTTCTCTCTCACTGGAGATTTTAAAATAAAACGACACTGTTAATAATCTAGCCATGACTCACACCAGCATGGACACGCTCAGACAAGCTAACACACTTGTTTCCATTTCCCCCTGACTGACAACTCTCCAGCTGACAGTGTCATGGCAGTTGGCGGGATTCTCGCTGGCAGCTGCCAACTCTGTTCAGCATAAAGGAGTTCTAAGATTTCACCATGGATGTGGGAGTTGCAGCTCCAAGTGCAGATTCCTGTAGCCTTTGGAAACAAAATTCCTTGTGAATTTGCCTTTGTCGCTTTCCAAGTTAATTATGCCCTTAAGATCACCGGAGTTTCTTTCTTCCTACATCCATGCAAATACATGAATGTCCCTTGGCAATGAACAGTGCTATATTTTTATCTACTTGATGAGGTACCCAGTGCGACCCGGGATAAACCTGTAGGCTACTCCCAGGCACCCCAACCCCCCCCCCCCTTCCCATATTCTGATGTAGGAAGTTTGGCACAATAGTCCAGTCTTGCTACAGATATAATACTAATTATGCGCCCACTCATTTCTGGGCCGGGAAATTTCACACATAGAATTGAACGCGGGTCAAACCCATTATTGCATCCGTCCATCCTTCTATCCATCCATCCATCCATCCATCCACCCATCTATCTATCTATCCATCCATCGATATATCCATTCGCTCATCCACTTACCCACCCACCTACTTATCTACCTACATGTCTGTCTGTCTGTCTATCTGTCTGTCTATCTGTTTATCAAAGGGAGCACAGAAAAAATCATTGCATTTTACATTTTCATACTTTTTTCTAAAAGATGGCCTGAAACTTGAATAAAACTAGCACGTGGACACAGGCGACTGGATCAGTTGACACTTGAGATTTTTTATTTTTTGTTTGCCAGAAATTTTAGATTGGAATTTCGGCTGAGCAAAACAAGGGACCAAATTGCGCCATAATGAAAAACTCCCACAACTTTTCTTCTTTATATAAATGTGTAATATAAGGCACTTTTTTTTCTAAACACCAAAGCGAATCGTCTAGTCTACGCCCGAGCCTGCAGCGAATATGTTTGACTTGGTGTCTTGACTCCTATTCTTTTATACACTGTGATAATTTAAGGCTACACCAGAAAGTTCGTCAAACTCTTCTTACAAAACACGTACGAGAAAACTAAGAATGTCAGGCTACAAAATATGACTTGTAGGACTCAGCTGAGAAGTTTGCACTCGCTGATCACAATACCAAAATAGCAACAATTTCATTTGTGAAATGGAAAACTGCAGACTTTTTTTTTTAATGAACCTTTTTTTTTAAATATGAAAACCGTATGCTTCTGGGTTTTGCGGTTGTCTCAGAGTTCTTGGTCAACGTTTTGTGGAATTCTGTTATTTTTACAGATGAGGAAAAGTCTGTTTTAATTATTTTCTGCACTTTCTATATCCAGTTCCATAATCATGAAGCTCTGAGGCTTCACCTCATTAGAATGTTTTCTCTGGAAGCTAAATTATTTACTTATTACTGCCATTTTGTTTATCCACTGAGATTTCAGTTGGAAGTCGATGCTGGTCATCTTGATCATGTGTAATATTTAGATCTAGCTTCATTTCATGTGAAGACAAATAAATCATATTTTCCAGCAACTTTTCCTACGTACATTTAAATATCCGGAGCCGGGGGACAACTTTTCTGACGTAAGTATGTGATTTGCCCCTGTAATTGTTTGCATGTTGTTTCAGGTCCTGTATTGAAGGATTTGGTTAACTTGTAAAGGAAAGTAGTCCCCGGTATTGACATTACTATTGTGTAACTGATCGGGAAAAACACGGACTCATGGAAGTCAAAAGGTGAATGAAAATTTATTCTGCAAGGTCATACATACATAGCCAAGTTTGGACGTGAATACACCCAGAGGGGACGCACGAGAGTAAAACAATTCTTGTTATTACAGCATTATATCAGGCTAAGATTTTCTTTCGCTCTGAATTTGGCACGTCTATTGATCAAAATACAACTTTAAAAGTCAGCGGTTTATCCAAGGTCTAGACGTCTTGTGGGAACAAAGGTCACACCTAGGAACACCCACGACTGTTGGATTTACGATGCAACGTTTTAGTGCTATATCTACGGTGGCTTACAGAGATGAGCGGAGAAACTCTCGCCATTTACTGTATTTTATATCTTAGTGTTCACTACTTTTCTATAGATACCGACTCACTGTGGCGTTCGACCTTCTCCGTTATTAGGCGAGCATTGGACGTCATCCTCCGCCTGCTTAGATAGATCGTCACTGAAGTCATATCGTTGTTGCCGGTCGCTAACGGCGTTTTATCCAAATTTGGGCAAACCGCGCTTTCATCAGAACTAAACTAAAAAAAAGCCTTCTCTATGTGCTCTGCAATTTCTGGTAAAATTTGGCTAACGAAGAATGGTCTCAGTCATTCATTTCACTCTCCGAGGAAGTTTGCATTTTCTCTTTCCATACTTCTCTGTTCTCGTACTGTCTAGGCCCAGCTGGCACGTACAACAATCTAGAAACTTTGCAACATTTGAGCTTCAAGTTCCTGATAAGAAGAAGAAGAAATTCGTTTTTAGACATTTTCCTTGGCCAAATTTTACCAGAAATTGCGCAGCACAAAGAGAAAGCTATTTTTAGTTTAATTCCGATGAAAACCGGGTTTTCCCCAAATTTGGATTGTACACGGAGAGCGACCGGCCACGGCGTCATGTGACGTCACACACAGTTTTTCCCCGCTGCCATTCAAATAAACTTGTACATTGGAAATGGGAAAATGTTTAGCAATGGTGAAATTATAAAGAATAGTTGCGATTGCCTGAAAATGTGCATGTTTTATACATTTCTTTTGCTCTGCTGACCAGCAGCTCCAAACACCAGACACAAACTATAACTTGAACTGTGACACGTCAGCATAGATGTGTTTGCTGCTCAAAATATTTAGCTCTTTCGAGCATAAGAAAACGCATAATTCTCTCATAAACATAAGACATGGAGAGATATTGCATTAGAAACATGCCAGTTAACGAATTGTTAAAAAAGTAGGTGAATATGGACGGTTGGGGGGGAGGGGGGGGGGTGGAGGTGGGAAGTTAGTCATCTATCCAACAAACTATCCCAAACCATCCACCATCTAATATATAAAGCTATTCTATATCCCCACACTGTTACATCATTTAATTCTATAAACCTATCGGTCTGTCTGTGCATCAGTCTATCTGCTCATGTGTTTGTTTGTCTATAATTGTATCTGTGACTATCATTTCAATCTCCCCACATTGCAGATAGTTTTGTCTGTGAGATGCCCTGCACTGTCCCAAAGTTTGCCCAAACAGCCTGCGCTCTCTGTCCAGTTCTTGTACAGTCTCTCTATACTCAACAAAGTTGTAATCGTCTTTCCCCGAGACGACTCGAGTCCAAACTGAGGGCGGAAATAGCCCAGATCTGTTCAGACTGGACGTTATGTAATCACATCAAAGCTGTCTGTAGGGCCAGGGTATATCCATCCACCTCCCTACCCTTCCCCACTCATCCCTCACCCACATACACACATAGACAGTAGTAATGATGGAGGGGGGTTTGATGGGTGTTGCAAGGGCTTTGACTGAAGAGAGGGGGGTGGAGGTTGGATCAGACCAATACAGGGCTGGGAATCGATCATGTTGTACAAAAGAGAAAGATATTTGGATGATCAATTGGCTACTGCTGTATCAGATTTACTGAGATAAAAATGCTGATATGGGAGATTTAATCACGATACGTATGAGTGCACAGCCAGACAGTCTCAGACTTCCTAGCACTGAATGTGGCGCAGGTAGTTTTGATAAATATAATATTATTATCTGGCAGGCATTGAGTTAGGCAGACGGAAAGGCAGTCAGACAGGCAGGGAGACAGGCTGATGGACGGACGGATAGATAGATAGATAGATAGATAGACAGATAGATAAATAGATAGATAGATAGATAGATAGATATTATAGATAGATAGATAGATAGATAGATAGATAGATAGATAGATAGATAGATAGATAGATAGATAGATAGATAGATAGATAGACAAATAGATAGATAGATAGATAGATAGATAGATAGATAGATAGATAGATAGATAGATAGACAAATAGATAGATAGACAAATAGATAGATAGATAGATAGATAGATAGATAGATAGATAGATAGATAGATAGATAGATAGATAGATAGATAGATAAATAGATAGATAGATAGATAGATAGGTAGATAGATAGATAGATAGATAGATAGATAGATAGATAGATAGATAGATAGATAGATAGATAGATAGACACATAGATAGATAGATAGATAGAGAGAGAGAGAGATTGAAGCTGTAGTATCAGTAATACCAGTAGTAGCGGTTGTACACTAATGCCAGTAGTAATCTCTAGATAATTGATGTAATCATTGTGGTCAGATTTATGCAGTTTAATTAAACTACCCGACCCGGGCCAGACAAATCTTGCAAATTTTCCTTGTACGAAGTTCAACTGCATTTCTAGATCTAGGTCACATAAATAACGACACTTGGATTCGATGCAGAGGCTAGTATATCGCTTTCTTATATCACAATTCCTTGTAGAATACACAGAATACAAAGAAATGTAATACAGTTGGCTTTTAGCCGGCAACGTGTAAAGAAAGGTGTTAAACGCATTTTTCCGGTTAAGCTTTTCTAGTCTACTCTACGAAAATGAATCTCTTATTTTACGGTTTAAAAAAATGGTGAAAATATAATATTAAAGACTGCACTTCGTCCAAAACGGGGAAGTCCACCTAACTTGTCATCAAAAATTGAGGCAGTTCACCAAGTTTCATAACTTTTGATCGCGTTGTCACGAAGTTTTAGGTGCTTACACGTTTACCCTCTAGCTCAGATCTAGTAAGATACATACACAAACAGTAACTGTTGCCCTAGTGGCAGTCGTTTCGTATCGTAACAGTATCCGTAGGTCTTTGTGATTGACCAGTCCTATTTAGTGATCTCTAATCACTGAGTCATGTACGAAATGAATGCATTGCATTTGAATCCAAATGGTTACTGCATTACAAGGTGTTCAGTTATTGGACTGTTATTGTCTCACATCAACGCTCGGTCGTTGTCTGATTTATTTATAGACATTATTCCAACATTCCACCTCTTGCCGCCATCTATCAATACATTTAAAATGCTATAGAAACCTCGTTTGAGTGAACGTTCCGACCGGCGTAGCCTGTAATGTCCATCCTATAGGGCCAGTTAACCCCGGCTATTGCCGGACCAGCAACATTTTGCCGGGACAAATCGACTTTTGATGAGTCCAGACCAGACCGGAAATGTCTGTTGTTCTCTCCCCTTTGCAATCCGGACCCACGTGATACATTCAGTCAGGGCAAGAATTGCTGAGTATAGCAGAGAAACTGTCTGGCGTAGGGAGTACTGCAGCTACTGCAGCACTGACTGATGTGTTAACCCGTGGCCCACCGATCTTTCAGCAAGTTCTGGACGGATCACTATGTGGCGTGAAATGATCATGGGTACTCTAAAACTACAGAAATCCACATGTTTGGCTCGACAAGGAATTTGGTGTTTTCCGGGATTGTCAGGGTCTCAGTTTTTCTGGCATCCTGCCCCCCCCCCCCCTCTCCTCGTCCGCCCCTTTTTTTTTTAGTAGCACGGACAAATTCCGGGAATTTCCAAACACATAGCCATATTTAAGTTCTTTGGATAACAAAAAAAAACACCAAAAAACAGTGTGCAGATTCTGTTACATAGTTTAGTATTTTAATGTGGTAAATGGTTGTAGCGTCCCACTAGTTGAACGATCGATATTTTTCTTCCCCCTGCATGACGCGTCTCACTCGGCGACCTTCCCCCCCCCCCTCTCGCCAGCAAGGCCGGTATTTCCCTTTGATGTCGCTGTGTGGCTTGTTTGTCTCACTGTAGAAAATCTAGAGCGTCTGGAAGATTCTGCGGTGTCCGAGATTACGCTAGGTCGACCTTGAGTGATGTAATGCTGTGACGTGTCTGTGTACGATTGGGTGGCCTGTATGTGTCCCGAACGATCTAGGTCTGTCTCGTGCTTATGGGGCGGTAAAGCCGCTTCCTGAACGTTCCTGGACAGAATATATATAAGGAGGGCCAGGCGAGCAGTAGGTGTACAAATCGTGGGTGAAAATCGTAAGGTGCAAATCGTAGGTGTGTACATCCAGTTGTAGTAGAAGTGTAGTGCCTTCCCTGATAGGTGTAAGTAACTTGTGGATATCAGCTCGTGTTTACAGTTATTAAAGTTAGTGTTAATTGTTCATCGGATCCTGTTATTTATTTCTACAACAGTTCGAGACAGTTTCGTTTTTAAGGGGTAGACGATCAGTTCATCTGACTCTCCCCATCATAACGTGCTGAAATTTGCATCAACTGTTACATATTGGGGGCTCGTCCGGGATCCGATTAGATCAGAACAGATTCAATTCAGACCATCGACGTGTTTCTAAAGTACAGTAAATTGTGTAAAGATCATCGAGGATATCCACAACATGTCAGAGGCTATTGGAAGGCTTGGCCAGGAAGCAGACGCCTTGGAGCTCACTGGGAAGGAGAGACAGGACTACATCCGTGAAGGCCTAAGGGAGGAAAGAGAGAGGCAAGAGCGCATGGAGCAACTGAAGATAGAGGCTCAACGACAGGCTCATGAGAAGGAGGCTCAACGACAGGCTCATGAGAAGGAGGCTCAACGACAGGCTCAGGAGAAGGAGGCGGAACGACAGGCTCAGCTGCAAAGAGAAAAGATGAACCACGAGCTGGAGATGGAGAGGATCCGCCATCAGCGTGGAGGCGAGTCGACGCAGGGGACCAGCGACCACGCCAGTTCCAAGAGACCCAAACTACCTGCATTTCAGGATGGGAAGGACGACCTTGATAGCTGGCTACTTCGTTTTGAGAGGTTTGCCGAGACAGCGGACTGGCCCAGATCCACCTGGACGACATCACTGTCTGCCCTGCTGACTGGGAGAGCTCTGGAGTGCTTCTGTCGATTGCCGATTGATGAGGCCAAGGACTACGACAAAGTCAAGGAAGCTTTACAGAAGAGATATAATCTGTCAGAGGACGGTTACAGACTCATGTTCAGACAAGGTAAGCCTGAAGATGGAGAAGATGTCGGGATGTTTCTTACTAGGATCAAGACTTACCTAGAGAGGTGGATAAAGCTATCAAAGACGGAGAAGACCTACGAAGGAGTGAGGGACCTGTTTGTAAGAGAGCAGTTTATGGATGTTTGCCCACCAGACCTTGCGACCCATGTGAGGGAGAGGAAGCCAAAGACGCTACAGGACGTCGCAGACTCAGCGGAGGCGTTCCTGGTAGCGAGGAACCGGACACTCAGAGGGAGCGCCAGACTGCAAAGCCGGCCAGTGCGACGGAGTCCCAACGGAGACAGAAGCCCACAGGTCTGCCATAGGTGCCAGAGGCCGGGACATAAGGCGACGGAGTGTCGTACCAAGATAAACGACAAAGGTGAGTTGAGATGTTACCTTTGTGGAAAGCCAGGCCATGTTCGGAGAATGTGTCCAGCCCAGAAGGATACGGGGCGAGGCAAGCCGAACAAGGCGGCGGCGGCCGTAGTTATAGCGGCGGACGAATCGTCGAGACAGGATGCGACGACGGCTGACACCAGCATCAACGTTCAAGCGGTAATGAAGGACGGGAAGCTCCAGTTAGCGGTGCCTGTTACGTGCAGAGGATGCAGTGACGGAAGGACCGTGGAGAAGCTGAAGTTACCAGTGATGAAGGGCTTGATTGGAAATCGAGCAGTAGACGTCCTAAGAGATACCGGCTGTGAAGGTGTAGTGGTGCGGCGATCACTGGTGGACGACGGACAGCTCACCGGTGGGAAGAAACTTATCGCGAGGATCGATAACTCCTTGTTAGCGGCGGAGGAAGCCATTATCGACGTGAGAACGCCTTACCTGACGGGCAGAGTGACGGCACTGTGTCTCCCGGAGACCATCTGCGACCTAGTAGTTGGGAACGTGGACGGAGCGAAGGACCCGTACGACCCTGATACTGAGGTGATGGTAGGAGCGGTGACCACGAGGGCCCAGGAGAAGAGGAAGGACCAGTCTACGTCGCTGAGGGTGCCGAGGGCAGAACGGCACGCGGGAGTGGATAGGAAGGAACTCATCCGACTCCAGGAAGAAGACGAAGACCTCAAGAAGTTGGGGCAGAAGAAAATTCCGACCAACAGAGGCAACAAGTCCGTACACTTCGAGAGACACGGAGGTGTACTGTACCGGATTTATAGGGACATAAGACAGGCTACGATTACAAGACAAGTGGTACTACCCGAGAAACTGAGGGAATATGTACTGAGCGTTGCCCATGATTCTATCGTCGGAGGACATCTCGGCGTGAAGAAAACGAAGGACAGGGTGATGAGCAACTTTTACTGGCCTGGTATCGAAGGTGACGTCGCGAGATACTGCCGCTCATGTGACATCTGCCAGAGAACAGTGAACAAGGGAACGACTCCTAAGGTGTATTTGCAGAGTATGCCAGTGGTAGACGTCCCATTTAGGAGAGTGGCCGTGGACCTGGTAGGACCTATTGATCCCCCAAGTGAAAGCGGACATCGGTATATCCTGGTATACGTAGACTACGCTACTCGTTACCCTGAAGCGACCCCCTTGAAGAAGATTGACGCAGAGACAGTAGCAGAAGCCTTAGTAAATATCTACAGCCGTTTGGGTGTGCCCGAGGAGATCTTATCTGATCAAGGGACTCAATTCATGTCGGACGTCATGAAGGAAACGAACAGACTACTGGGAATTCGACAGTCGACCACCACAGTCTACCACCCTATGTGCAACGGGCTGGTGGAGCGATTTAATGGCACACTGAAGAAGACCTTGAGGCGACTGTGCGCGGAGCAACCTAGGCAGTGGCACCGATACATTAACCCGCTGCTCTTCGCGTATCGTGAAGTTCCCCAAGAATCGACAAAGTTCGCCCCATTCGAGTTACTGTATGGAAGAACGGTGAGAGGACCGATGCACATCTTGCGAAAATTATGGACCAAGGACGTAGAGGAGCCGGAGACAAAGACCAGTTACCAGTACGTCATGGAACTACGCGAACGGCTGGAGGACACGTGGAAGTTAGCGACGGAAGAGCTCTCAAAGGCACAAGGTAGACAGAAAACCTACTACGACCGGAAGGCTCGAGAGAGGAAGTTCCGCCCTGGCGACGAAGTTTTAGTACTGCTGCCGACAAACGCCAACAAGCTCTTAGTCCAGTGGAAGGGACCATACAAGGTAGTCTCGGTTGTCGGTGTCAACGACTACAAAGTCAAGATGGGTGTGAAAGAGAAGACATTGCACGCTAACCTTCTCAAGAGGTATATCCCCAGGACTACACCAGCGACGACGCAAGCAGCAGCGGCGGCAATGGGACCGGCATCTGTCGTGAACGAGATGTGTGAGATTAACGACGGCAGGAGCGACACCACACCTGGAGATGTCGACGCTATGATGGACGACGACGGTGATGGTGCTGGGACTGTGCTGGCAGAGGACGACGTGATGGACGAGAGTCAACCTGTGGAGTCAGCTGGCATGACAGTCATCGAGGACTGCGACCTGGAAGGCGACAACGGTGGAATGACGGAGGACCTTGCCGACCTAGGGAGCTGGGACCAGAAGGAAGGCTACGAAGATGTCCAATATGGAACGCAGCTGACGCCGGAACAACGTCAACAACTCGGCGACGTTGTGAAGGAGTATCAACGCATCTTCACCAATCTCCCCGGATGTTGCCAGTTAGGCGAACATCGCATCGACCTGACATCAGAGGTACCTGTTCGGCAACGACCATATCCGGTGCCCTATGCTATGCGCGACTCCTTGAAGGAGGAGCTCAGCACCATGGAAGGGTTGGGCATCATACGCAGGAGCTCATCAGCTTATGCTTCACCGGTTGTTGTCGTCAAGAAGAAGGATGGATCCAACCGAGTCTGCATCGACTACAGGAGGCTGAACAAGATCACTGTGTTCGACCCTCATCCGACAGCAGCCCCATCGGAAGTGTTCCAGAGTCTGTCGAGAGGAAGAATATTCTCTCGGATCGACTTGAGCAAGGGATACTGGCAAGTGCGAGTCCTGGAACAAGACATTCCCAAGACAGCGTTCGTCACCATGGGCGAACATTACGAATTCACCCGGATGCCCTTCGGGATGATGAACTCAGGAGCTACACTGAACAGGATCGTGAAGCCATTGATCCAGGGACTGAACAATGTGACAGCGTATGTGGACGACCTGCTGATCCATACAGAGACATTCGACGAGCATGTGAAGGCTCTCAAGGAATTGCTGCAGAGGATGGACCAAGCTGGATTAACTGCAAGACTATCCAAGTGCCTGATTGGAACGTCTGAAGTGGACTTTGTTGGACACTCAGTGGGAAAGGGTATGATTGGCTTGTTAGAAGAAAATGTGTGTAAGGTGCGGGATGCACCCAGACCCACCTCTAAAAAGGAAGTGAGAGCATTTTTAGGACTGGTGGGATACTACCAAGAATTTGTACCTAACTTTGCAGCGATTGCAGCACCACTGTCTGATCTGCTTAGAAAGGGTCAGCCCAATGTAGTTCAGTGGGAAGAAGTGCAGGAGAAAGCGTACACTTCTTTGAAGAATGCTATTGTTTCCAAACCCGTGTTATGTTTGCCAGATTTTTCAAAAGAATTTGTCTTAGCAACTGATGCATCAGATCGCGGGTTGGGTGCTGCTCTTATGCAGGAATATGAGGGAAAGTTGTATCCTGTGGCATATGCCAGTCGTAAGCTATTGCCTCGTGAGACGAAATATTCAGTCTCAGAGCGAGAATGCCTAGCCATCGTTTGGGCGGTAAAGAAGTTTACTTTGTATTTGTATGGTAAGGAGTTTGTGCTCCAGACTGACCATAGGTCATTAGAGTATTTGAATTCTGCCAGATTTGACAGCCCAAAGCTATTACGATGGAGTCTATTTTTACAGTCATATAGATTCAGGATTAGGTATGTCAAGGGCAAGGAAAATGTCGGCGCCGACTTCCTAAGTAGAGTGTTTTGAATAGTACAAGTTCAGTGAGATGTATTGTAACCCAGAGTTTTGCCTGTTGGATATGTTTCTGGGATGACTGTATTGTACTGTAATGTATATCTGACTGAGTATTGAATTATTGGCCGGCAGAGAGCCACTATGTATTAGTCATATTTTGATGTTTTCATTATTTGTTACCAATGGGACAATGTAATTTTTGAAGACTGTAACCCAAATGGGAACTGCGAGCAAGCAGTGATTTTGTATGTTGCATTGGTGTAATTTACGGGTGGCCTAATCTTAGGCGGTATTGGTATTGCTTTGTTTGACCTGATATGATGAAGTTTGACCCTGATCAGTGGTCGATATGTGTTGGTATTTTTGCCATTGTATCTATGAGTTTATGCATTTGGTTTTTAGGACAATCATTGCTTTGCATAACGTTTATGTGCTATGGTTCGTGCACGAAGCATTTTGTACTCGATGGCCATCGTTTCACCATGGTATGATTTGTAATAGTATCATTGACCATCGTTTCACCACAATGGTGGTATTGTATTGTTTATAATAGTAGGTCTACTGTTGACCAGGTTTTGTAATGGTACTGCAATGATGTTGTAATGAGATTGTATTAGTGTTATAAGGATACTATGGTTATTGTATTGTACTTAGGATACTGGGAAGGCACCTAGTACGTTATTAGCAATGTCTATTGTAAGATTGGAAATGATAAGTATTGTATGATAGTGTAGACGCTTTATGATGTAGATAGTTGAAGAATGTTCAACTTAAATTGGGGAGTTGTGTAGCGTCCCACTAGTTGAGCGATCGATATTTTTCTTCCCCCTGCATGACGCGTCTCACTCGGCGACCTTTCCCCCCCCCCCCCCTCTCGCCAGCAAGGCCGGTATTTCCCTTTGATGTCGCTGTGTGGCTTGTTTGTCTCACTGTAGAAAATCTAGAGCGTCTGGAAGATTCTGCGGTGTCCGAGATTACGCTAGGTCGACCTTGAGTGATGTAATGCTGTGACGTGTCTGTGTACGATTGGGTGGCCTGTATGTGTCCCGAACGATCTAGGTCTGTCTCGTGCTTATGGGGCGGTAAAGCCGCTTCCTGAACGTTCCTGGACAGAATATATATAAGGAGGGCCAGGCGAGCAGTAGGTGTACAAATCGTGGGTGAAAATCGTAAGGTGCAAATCGTAGGTGTGTACATCCAGTTGTAGTAGAAGTGTAGTGCCTTCCCTGATAGGTGTAAGTAACTTGTGGATATCAGCTCGTGTTTACAGTTATTAATGTTAGTGTTAATTGTTCATCGGATCCTGTTATTTATTTCTACAACAGTTCGAGACAGTTTCGTTTTTAAGGGGTAGACGATCAGTTCATCTGACTCTCCCCATCATAACGTGCTGAAATTTGCATCAACTGTTACATATTGGGGGCTCGTCCGGGATCCGATTAGATCAGAACAGATTCAATTCAGACCATCGACGTGTTTCTAAAGTACAGTAAATTGTGTAAAGATCATCGAGGATATCCACAACATGTCAGAGGCTATTGGAAGGCTTGGCCAGGAAGCAGACGCCTTGGAGCTCACTGGGAAGGAGAGACAGGACTACATCCGTGAAGGCCTAAGGGAGGAAAGAGAGAGGCAAGAGCGCATGGAGCAACTGAAGATAGAGGCTCAACGACAGGCTCATGAGAAGGAGGCTCAACGACAGGCTCATGAGAAGGAGGCTCAACGACAGGCTCAGGAGAAGGAGGCGGAACGACAGGCTCAGCTGCAAAGAGAAAAGATGAACCACGAGCTGGAGATGGAGAGGATCCGCCATCAGCGTGGAGGCGAGTCGACGCAGGGGACCAGCGACCACGCCAGTTCCAAGAGACCCAAACTACCTGCATTTCAGGATGGGAAGGACGACCTTGATAGCTGGCTACTTCGTTTTGAGAGGTTTGCCGAGACAGCGGACTGGCCCAGATCCACCTGGACGACATCACTGTCTGCCCTGCTGACTGGGAGAGCTCTGGAGTGCTTCTGTCGATTGCCGATTGATGAGGCCAAGGACTACGACAAAGTCAAGGAAGCTTTACAGAAGAGATATAATCTGTCAGAGGACGGTTACAGACTCATGTTCAGACAAGGTAAGCCTGAAGATGGAGAAGATGTCGGGATGTTTCTTACTAGGATCAAGACTTACCTAGAGAGGTGGATAAAGCTATCAAAGACGGAGAAGACCTACGAAGGAGTGAGGGACCTGTTTGTAAGAGAGCAGTTTATGGATGTTTGCCCACCAGACCTTGCGACCCATGTGAGGGAGAGGAAGCCAAAGACGCTACAGGACGTCGCAGACTCAGCGGAGGCGTTCCTGGTAGCGAGGAACCGGACACTCAGAGGGAGCGCCAGACTGCAAAGCCGGCCAGTGCGACGGAGTCCCAACGGAGACAGAAGCCCACAGGTCTGCCATAGGTGCCAGAGGCCGGGACATAAGGCGACGGAGTGTCGTACCAAGATAAACGACAAAGGTGAGTTGAGATGTTACCTTTGTGGAAAGCCAGGCCATGTTCGGAGAATGTACGTGCTGAAATTTGCATCAACTGTTACAATGGTGTTGGAGGTGGGGGGGGGGGGGGGGATGTGCCAAATTCTCGAATTGCAACTCAATCATGTATTGGTCAAGTTATGTAGTTTTCGAGCAGATCCTGTGTTTTACAGTGTCCATAGCACAGATAATCCTGGACTGACCTAATCCTGCACTCCAAACTGAACAGAAGGAAATGTTTTAATGGGAGAGACGTCCACAGATTGATGATTGTGAGAGAATGGGGGAACAATGGCTTGGTATGGGCCGGGGGTGGGGTGGGGGGGGGGGATGAGGGGGTTTAAGAAGCATAGCATGGAACAGGTGAATGTTTCTGTAAAAGACACTTTAATTGGATGCCAACACATTCAGATTTCCTGAGTTTGTGTAAACCGTTCCTGAAAGAAAGGAGGAAAGAAAGATAGCATAAGAAATAAAGAAAATACAAGAAAAGGAAGAAACGAGAAGTATTGTTGAATGTCCTAGAACTTTTGACAACCAAAGTAAAGTTCTGAGTGACAGAGTGCATTAGAGAAAGAAAACACACTCCTAATTTAAAAAAATGATATACTAAGGAACGACAGAAGAAACAGAAATGATAGAAATGAAGATGAGGTGAATTCTACTTTGTTAACTTACCGAACTCCTGAACACAAAAACAAATTGAAAAAAAAACGTTTCTAACACTATAGAGAAATAAAGGACAGATAGGCTGTTTTCGTCCCCAGAACCGGAAGTGTCAAGCCCGCCTAGATCCTTCTCACATCAGGGTTGCCAGTTAAGATCTGGATCGGAGCCGCCAGCAATAAAGTCTCTTCATTGACCACTGGTCAGCAAAATGTAAAGGGACCCTCTAAATTTGGGGGGCTCTGCAGATGTCCTGGAAGTCTCGCTATTGACCGCTGGGAGATATGAGCGGCTGCTGGACAGAATAGATCTGGGCAGAGTCTGGGGCATGGGCGGGGTGTAATGGGGGTTGATGGCAACCGTCTGTAGGTATTGATAGTTTGGTAAGACGTGATGCATTTCTCTTCTCTTTTTACACTATTCAGCTGCCTCGGCCACTCATACTGGCAACCGTATTTTTTAGCAAGTTAAAACTGCTGATGGCAAAAAAAGAAACAAACAGACCAAACAGTATACAAACAGACAAATAAAAACGTTTTTTCCCAACTTCTGATGGGCATTGCCATGCTCGTAGCCGGACAGGTTTACCTCTGTTATAAACTACTTAAGTTTTGAGTTTAATTCAGGTCTTTGAGCTCCAATTTCAGTTCTGTAGAACATCAACTGATGTTAGACATTCATAGCTGTAAAGCGTTGAGAAGTTCAATGACATCACTTGCGCTATAAACTATAGAGGCTGGCATAGTCATACAATTGAAAGCAACAGTTGTCATATCTGACGGAAAATACGTTCTGGTATGATCTGAAAAGAGAAAGGAAAGAAGTATCAGAAGAAAGCGCTAACAACGGCTCAGGCCCGAGACATGTCCTCTCACTCTGGGTCAACGATCTACCAGTGGAACCACAGGCGCCTGGGGCAGAACGCAGTCATTGCATGCAGGTAAACAGTGTGTCGCAACCCGTGTAACCATCTTTGATGTTCACGTGAACATATACGTATACATGTACCCAGCGTCCCCAAGCCTTTTTTGATGTGTCGTAAAGATACCGGTATAGAAATGATTCTCTTCATTCCTGATGTCCTATAAAATGTAGACGAGAGATGTTTTCGAAGGGAGTGCCGCGGACAAGCTTTGAAACTGAAACCCACCTCAGCAAGAGCTGAATTCCGCCTTTGACTGATGATTGATATGGGAACGGTCCCGTCCGTGTTTGGTCCAGGCAAAGTCCCAGAAAGAATGCACATGAGCGGGGATTGTCGGGGGTGGACGGTACAGATACATTTTTCTCAGGATTAGCTCTGAACCAGGGACAAGCTGCAGATTGAACTGAGGCAGAAATTTCTAGAGCAAAGGGGGGGGGGGGGTTTAGGGGGAAAGGGGGGGGGGACCATGTCAGAGAGACAAAAATAGAACAAAGAAATGTGCTTTCAAAAATATATCGTGTAGTAAAGAAATATTGAACAATATGTTGTGGGGTAATACCCATTGTTGTATGTGACATTTTTTCGGAGTTTTGAGATTTTGCCATTAAATTGGTTCTCTTATTCCTATTTCTATCATGACGTTTAAGTGTCATTCCAATTGGTTAAAAACTTTTCAAGGCGTGTGTTATTGACGTAATGTTGTCCTCTGGTTTTACACAACTCTTCAACGTTTCGGTCCTCATTTTGTTGAAAAGACAGAAATGCACAAACAGCAGTATGGAAAATATCCGAAGGTTCATACTAGTACGTGTTGACAATATAATTATACTGAATCTCATAATAAACGATGTTAACTACAACTGATAAATCTGTGTGATTAGTGTTATTGGGTGTTTTCTTTTTCTTTTATTGAAGAAATATTAAACCTTGAGATTTAGTTTATGTGTGAATGATGATGGTGTGGCCCTACATGGGAAAAGTTTGCCCGTCTTTGATTTAGAGAAGGTACAAAATAATATATGTATCTGGAATTACATCTGGCATGTAACTACTCGCAGATACTCTCAATTTGTTGTTTTTTTATTATTATTATTGTGACACTGCTTTCATTTACAGTGGCCTGGTGAGGGCGTTAAAATAGAAGATTCAAAGGTCTCCGTGAAGCATTTTTGTTTTAATTAAAGTAATTATATCTTTTTGTTTGTGTTTAAGTATATAAAAAAAAAGAAAAATTTGTACTATCAAACTGATTATTATACGACATGGCATTTCCTATCCTGTAGATGGATCATGGACATGAGCTAATTTAAAACAAAAATTCGATCTTGAATTCGTATAGAGATGGCAACACCAGACTTCAGGTCTGGCCTAACGTCCATGTTGTACTAATCAAGATCCACGATTCTCTCCCCCCCCCACACACACACACCTCCTGTCCTCGCAACACTCACAAACTACAGATATTAAATTATTCCGTGTTGGCTCGCTACAAAAATCAGGATTTTGCTCCAATGCTGTCAGACATGGGAACGAGTTCCGTCCGTTCCGACCATACATTCAAGATCACACTAATGCAAACCTTAGACCTATCCGCAAACCTTGCCCTTACCCCTAATCATATTCTTATCCCTAACCCTAAAACTAATCTTATCCCTAAAAATAGACCTATCCCTAATCCTGTCCTATCCCTAACCCAAATTAATCTTACTCTGATCTTAATCCTTTCCCCTTCAACCAGAAAACAAAAAGGAACTGGGTAAAGAATTGTAAGAGTTCAAAGTGGTCAGGAAGCAGGAACTCTTTCGAAGACCAACTCCTAGACCTGTCACAGTCCCATATAATAATATGGTTATACATAGTTCTTGGCAGTATCCAGCAACGTTTGACTCTCACCGTATTTTGATGTGTCAAATAGTTTTTTTCAAGACTTCTCAGCTTGTTCCAGTTCTCAGGTGATTGAGATGGATTCTGTTTGTACGTGGACAGATTCAGCAAGTGTCGACTGGTAGCTGAGACTAGCAGTGAATTCTAGAGTCGTGGGGTTCAATTATTTCCGATGGAGGTCTTTCTTTGTATGGTCACTGGGGCATTTTTGCTGCGTTTCTAGACTCAGTTTATCCACTCTAACCAGCAGTTGTTTAATTGTCACCTGAACTGTGGGCTCAATAGCACACACTGTCACGAGTGGAGTGAGCGAGATTCAAGGATTACGGGGGCATGGAAGTGTAGGATTGACTCACGGGATAGTGAGGCTGCTCACCTATATTGACTTCTGTTAGTTAACGTGGAAGCGTGCAAGACGTGAGTAAAGTGAAGGCGATGAGGTAAATCTTGTGTAGTGAAAAGTCACTGCAAGTTAAGAGGTCCAAGGGGACAGACGTGGGAAAGCAGTCGGGAGATTGTTGTGTGTTTTCCAGTGATGACTGGTAGGTTGAACTGTGATTGATAATTATGATGATTGATGTACTATATTCTCCTAGGACCATGATATAAATACGTTATATGTGAGGAATGTGAAAGTCAGGGACGTGTTATTAAGATGTTAATGTGCTATTAAGATGTTAATGTGCCATTGAGAATATAATGTGCTATTGAAATATTATTGTGCTTTTAAGACCTCGAGGGGAGATTGAGATACGGAGATTAGGTTGAGCAGGAGCCAATAAGAGAGGCCAGCAAGTAATATATATATAGATGTGAGGCTGAGGCCAGAGCATATTTTAGAAAGTATTATCGGGTTGTGGACCCGTAGAGGAATGAATGTCGGGAATGCTGACCATTGGATGGTAGTTGAACTGAAGAATGTAATGCACGTATATCTTATTTTTATGTATAATAAATGTGTGAGTCTGTTTGGTTGTTCTGTTAAGTGTTATACTTGTTCGTTCGTGATTGTTGTCCTGTCATAATTATTACAATTCCCAGTCTGGGATTTGTGACACACACAAGAACACTGAGCTGCCATTCATTTAATGTTAACCCTGTTGCTACTAAGTCCAAGTGCCCTTCCTTTCTTTAGACGGCCAGAACAATGGATTATCGGGTGGAAAGACAGCAGGAAGTCGTGTAAAATTGGGAGTGCAAAACATACCGGAACAATGTCAGCCAATATATCAGCCTCGTAGCAGCTTTAGCATGAAACGGCGGGTCCGACGCGCGGCAGTTGTACATAACATTATCATGGGCCACTATATCGGCTCCATAGCTGCAAGAGGGTTAACACGCTCAGGTCACACGCATTGGCCCAGATAAGGAGAACGTGACACAATTTACAGTTTATTTGTCTAAGTGAATATCGTGTCAACGACCAGCGTCCTGTCAAGTCTGTTCAGACAGGCTTCTGACAACATGAAGAACACCTGTTTGTTCTTTGGTGAGGAATATTTGAGGGAGTTTGAGCTCAGCTTTTGAGAGCGGCTTGTCTAGGTATGGCAGTTTAATGTACAGAGCAGGTCGGGAGGTTACCGAATCCGGTTATTGAGCTGGCGACTCCAGGGCGGGACTTTGGGAGCGTTCAGCCGCCGTGAGTCGCTCGGGTGGCGTGAGGTGGGGGGGGGGATCTAGATAGATATTTTATTATAGTTAGCACGTGCCTTGGAGATTGGCATTGTGAACATTAGACAAACATCCTTTAGAATGGACCCCTGTCCTGTGGGCTTGCTTTCTGCAAATAACTGGATTGGGTAATTCTTACTGCGTTTTGGCCTTTATTTGAGGAGGTTTCGCTGTCATTGACATTTACATCTCACTTTACTTGTTGCTGTTTTCCTTGTTCTTGTTTCTGTCTGTCTGTCTGTCTGTCTGTTTGTTTGTTTGCCGGGGATTCGTTCTTTTCAGCTTCCTTGTTCAGCCTGCTCTTTTCTACTTTTAACTGCCAAGGTACCTTTAACGCGCGCAACATACAGCGGGCCCTCCGAAATTTTCGTCCTATTCCGAGATGACTAGGTGTTCGGTCCTACCTGCCATAGGCTCAGAGACAGGATTTTTTTCCCTGTACCGACCGGAGATCTAACCCGATACCTTCGGCATAAGAGGCGAGCACCCTGCTTTTAGACCACCGTGTCCCCCGGTATTCCTTACAGCAAGTCAATCCGTGATCAGTCAAAGCTGCAGGTCTAAATGTTCTACACTGAGGGAAGGAAATGGAAAGCAGTTTCCTACGACCTGACGACTTGAACTCTTATTCATAAATGGTAGGGATAAGGACAGATTTAGGGATATGGTTAGGGCTAGGACAGGGCTAGGAAACGGTTCAGGGTCTGAGTAAATATTATAATTTATTATAATAAATTCTGTGTAATAAAGTGTTTTTTTTTCTTGTTTTTTTTTCGAAAGTGTGACCGCTAAATACACAACTGTCCTGGCTTTGCTGGTTGTTGGCCCGCGCACTGTCTGGTTAAACTTGTAAAAGAGCTGTAGATATTGAACGTTTCAAGATGTACAAACAAATTTGGCGAGGAAGGGGGGAGGGGTGGGTGGAGGGGGGGGGGGGGGCCAGGAATTAAACAGATTTCTTTTTGTGTTTCTTGTTGTTTTCTTTGTTTCCTTGGCAGCAGCTGCTGAGTGCCCGAGCGCAAGAAAAAATGAGATTGTTCAATAAAACAAAACAAAAATGTGTGAATGGGAAATGAGAAACATCAAACGTGAATGCAGGAGTGATCAGAAAAGATACGGGATGCCGTGATTCATCATTTTCTTTACAAAAAATTGAAATATTTCATTTGCAATCGGTGTTCTATAGATTGTCAAAAGGGGGGTTGGGGGGGGGGGGGGGGAGAGAGAGAATTAAAAACCAAAAAAATTACAATAAAATTAATTCCCAATAGAATTGAAAGCGGAAGAATTTCTTATCTCGGTATTCCAAGTATTTCACAACAATGACTTTACATATTGTGTCAGACGGGAGTTCTGTGATAGGTTTACAGTAAAGTGTCAAGTGTTGATGTATTTTATATCATTATCGCTAGTGTTTCTATGGATAAACCAAATGATCAAAAGTTTTCACCAACTGTTGTTTGATGGTCACCAGCAATAGCCCATGGCCCCCGCCCCCCTCCCCCGGACGCCTCCACCCCCCCCCACCCCACCCCAGGACATATCACAAATTTGAACTATCAATCATTCAAT
>OZ007579.1:1262190-1342190 GCA_963931925.1 Onchidella celtica
CACACCTACACACAAACAACGTCATTCCTGATGACCAGAATTTGGCAATCAGCTGGTGCAGGCGATAGGACAAACGTTGAAACAGAGGTCGATACAAACACAGCGTTAGGATTGGTTCTGTGGCATCAAAATACTAAACTGGATCAACATCATCATCAGTACCGACTGCAACAACAACAAAATCAGGTCAACGCTGACGGATTTGATGTCACAATCAACAGAAAGGGAA
This sequence comes from Onchidella celtica, assembly GCA_963931925.1. Taxonomy (NCBI): domain Eukaryota; kingdom Metazoa; phylum Mollusca; class Gastropoda; order Systellommatophora; family Onchidiidae; genus Onchidella; species Onchidella celtica. Next base: position 1,262,420 of record OZ007579.1, read on the forward strand.
AGAACATTCGAGGGCGGGGAGAAAGGTGGGACCTGGGGGGGGGGGGGGGGGAGCAAAGAAGCAAAGTTTTTGAGGTCAGCAGAGACAGCGAAGTCGTGGCTGCAGGCAGTGTCGGTGACGGTCAAGATGTGGCGGGTGTCGCATGCCAGGCAGAGATTGGACACAAAAGTAATTGCAGTGGTGGACACTTGTGACCTCTGCACTCCACCACCACCATAGTTACTGCTGCAGGCAATTGAGACATTAGCGGTTTGTTCCCACCCCCGCATCCCCCCCCCCCCCCATCCCTGTCCAAACCGGTGTTAAATTGGGGAATGTTTTTTTTTTTGGCCATGCTTTACCACGACGGTTTCCTGGTGACGTCAGATGTATTGTTCTATAACACCCGGAGCTACGTGGGACGTGCCTTTCATCCCATTACCAGTTATTGATGACCTCAAATTTGCCATAAAAACAAAACGTCTGCAGTTGCATCAGTTTGCCAGGGAACAAAGAAAGATTTCGTTTATAGGTCAAGCCGAATGTATCTATAAACCCCACACCTTCCGATTGCAAAAATAGAGCCGAAAAACAAAACAAAACAGGAAAAACCCGTCTATCCCAGATGTCGAGTCCTTTGTCAGGTGGAGGCGTTTCTAATTGTCTAATTTTCATGTCCCAACGGGTTTGGTATTTCAAAGGTTGGGCTTAACTCTAATCTGGTTCTGACTGGGAAGTTTAAAGTCAATATATTAATCATTATCACATGTCATTAAGTGTTCAGTTGGTTTAATGCTTTTACTTCCATATTTTCCCTGTACATTTCTTCACTATACCTGCATTTAAACCTTTACAGGGCATAGCAATTCTAAACATATTCGTTTATGCTATCCTAGGTAGAGCGAAAAAGAAAAGAACAAGATTTAGTGCTATCGAATAGAGAGAAAGTAATAACCACCACAACAACAACAACAACAACAACGCCAGCTATAAAGATGAACCCCTAGACACAGATTACAGAGACGAATCATTTCCTTTTCCCACGATATGTCCACAAATTGTACACGTAGAGATACGCTGGGCTCTAGCTTGACCATTCTTTTCCCGTCCCACTGTGAAGAGGTGTATTGCGAATTGTTTCAGATGACACGGATCATTGGTGCGCAAGTTGACGTACGGAATAATGACGAATTGATTCGTTTCAGCGTCCTGTCTCATCAGGCTGTTTGCTCTGATCCCTCTAAAGCAAGTTTGGTAGCCTTACTCTGGCAGGTTTTGCAATGCTTTTTGAGAATAGTCCAAACTTTCTCTGCGTGCGCGCGCTCCTTTTGTTTCTTTCCTTAAGATCTATTTTTTTAAAACGACCTAAAATCCAAAGGGAACTCGGAACCTGGTACAGAAAGAGAAAACTTTTAAGTTTGGGCAATCTTTGCAAGTGAAATGATTTTGGCTTCTGTTCCCGCGTGTTGGGGTCTCTGCCAAAGTTCAAGTTACGTTTAGTTTTGCGCGGTTACTTTCACAGCTGTGCTTCACGTCCCAGACTTAGGAACTAAACTAAGTGTTGACTACTTACGACCTTTCGTCAGAATGTCCAGGTCAATTGGCTGGCAAGGGGAATAACTCTGGAGCACGACAAACTTCGTTTGTGCACGTCATCAATTAGTGATTTCGGTGTCAGACCCACAGACTAATAAATTAACCAGACTGGAAACACGAGCTTCGGGCTGTGTCGGGCTGTCTGCAGTGGAAATTTCTTTTTATTTGTCAAGATTGGTGGTACATGTATTAATAATGCATTAACTTGCCTATCCTTTCATATTATTGTCTACATCTGCCTTTTTTTATTGTTATAAATGGTGACCGTATAGACTTTAAGCGACCGCTGCATTGTAGCTATGCTGAAGCGTCGGTCGCAACCGTAAACGTAAAATGGCGGACCTTCCGCTGTTTTGTGACGTCACACAATGGGACCATCCAGTCTGGGTATTTTATTAGTCTGTGGTCAGAGCCGTTGGTGCTCCAGTTTTAGTCTTGGTGTACCGAAGTCCTACACTGGCAAAGTAGAATCATCTTTGCGAGAACAATGAGTATAGAGAAGTGTGCACATCTGCTGCTCTGGTCTGACAGTTTGTATGTCTCAGGATTTTTTCTTTCTTTACAGCCTTCTGTCCGTCCATCTGTCAGCTTATCGAGAGAGAGAAAGAGAGAGAGAGAGAGAGAGAGAGAGAGAGAGAGAGAGAGAGAGTGAGTGAGAGAGAGAGAGAGAGAGAGAGAGAGAGAGAGAGAGAGAGAGAGAGAGAGAGAGAGAGAGATCAGACGAGACTAAATTTAATGGTAGGGAAAGAAGAAAAAGTAGATCAGCAATGTCCAACTAGAAAAGCTAACAATGTAAGTTTTCACAGAAAGAGTTTGGAAGACAGAGACTAGAAGGGGAAAGAGAAGAGGGAGAAAGAGAAAGAGAGAGGGAATGGGAAATACACTTGATTGCGAAAAACCCACATCCAGTTCCATCAACCAAAAAAAAACATCATGTAAAATGAAAGAGAAAAATCAACGGACAATTTGAAACTATAACAAAAAAATTAATAATTTCTCTACCCAGGTAGTGGCAAGTACTTCGCGGAGCTGTCAGTCATGGCCGGGGCTTTACACAGGAGACAACACGTGTTTGCTCACTGAAGGGTTTTCACAGCCTGTGTGCAGGAGAACCATTAGGTTTTGTTCCACTCGCCTGTAGCAGTCTGTGGGATTAACTCTCGAGTGCTAAAATAACATTCATTACCGAGCGTTAAAACGAGGGCACTTTTTTTTCCACTCGGATGAGAAATCTGAGATGTGAGAGGTGAAGTCTGACGTGTGAGATGTTTGCTGGTGAATGTCGTGAAGAAAAGTGGGTTTTCAGAAAGTGTTCAGTGAGTGGCACGGACGGACTGTAGGACAGACTGTTGTATACATATTTAATTTTATACATAAACTGAAACATACCGAGGAAGAGAGAGAGGGGGTGAGAGAAAGAGAGAGAGGGGGGTGGGGAGAGAGAGAGAGAGAAAGAGAGAGAGAGAGAGAGTGGGGTAGAGAAGATAGAGAAAGAGAGAGAGAGAAAGAAAGAGAGACATAGAGAAAGAGAGAGAGAATGAGACAGAAAGAGAGAGACAGAGAGAGAGAGAGAGAGAGGAAAAAGAAGAAGAAATAGAAAGATTATATGCAATCATTTCAAACAGCTGATTAACAAACTGTTGAATAGATGGACGGATGAATGAAGGAAGAGATGGATGGAATGATAGCCTGCCTTAATTACAATGCAATAATTTGTTTTTCTTATACCGTTTTTTAATTATAACAATTGGTGAAGGCCACGCGCAAGGCTGGAGAACGCAGGGGCCGTAACTGTGTGCTTGACCTGCCAGAGATGAGAACCCGCCAGTGTTAGGGACGCAGGCAGGGGAGGTAAGCCCTTCAAGTTAAGACTGCCACTCACACGAGAGCGCTGAGATGTTGCAAGTGTTGTCCGAGAGGGGAGGAGTTGCTCACGGGGGCTAAGACAACTCTCACCTCAAGGGCTACTCCTCATAGAGGTTCGCTTCCGTTTCTGCTCTTGCATGTGTGAGGTGGAATTCTTCACTCACTCCTTCAAGCTCACACGATTCTCACAAGAACCGTTATTAGAAAATATAAAAGGTGAATATTGTTACGCGTCCGTACCGTCCCCCGAGGTTTTTTGCAGGACAAGTACGTATTTTAAAGCCTTTTGTGACTCTACAGCTAGAGAGCTCCTCCCGAAATACTCCTAAGAACAGCCTTAATTAATTATTCTTTCAGATTTTCTTTTTGTTTGCCTCCTGTTTTGTTTTTTTTTGATTGAAAGGGTAGGTGGCAGCGTTAGGGATTCGATACGATTTATGATTGAGTCTAAGGACCGGGTTAGGAATAAGTACTTAATTTTAACAACAGCCATAACAGAATTACTGTATTGCGAGAAGTCCTCGGGCTTTATAGAAAATATTATCTTCCAGAGGTTGGAAACAAATTCTTGGAAGTCATTGACACCAAGGTGTAGAAATTCCTGCAGCTGGACGTTCGCTGTGGTTACACTGTGGTGGCCTCACAGTTGTGGACATCTTACCTTCGGTTCACACAGAGACAACTGAAATTTGTTTTGTCTGACTTTCAATGGGTTGTCTGTCTGTCTGTCTGTCTGTCTCCTATTCGTCTGTATGTCTGTCTGACTGACTGTCTCATTGTTTTGTCTTTTTTTTTTCTGTCTGACTGGCTGGCTGTCACACGGGCACACGGACAGATTGCAGAGGTACGGGCAGGAAGGCAGGTAGATAGATACATACATAGATAGGCGGAGGGGCGGACAGAGAGACGGACAGACAGACATAGAGACAGACAGATAGATAGATATATAGGAAGGACGGACAGACAGACAGACAAACAAACAGACACAAACACAGACAGACAGATTGATAGATAGATAGATAGATAGATAGATAGATAGATAGATAGATAGATAGATAGATAGATAGATAGATAGATAGATAGATAGATAGATAGATAGAAAGATGGATGGATGGATGGATGGATGGATGGATGGATAAATAGATAGATAGAGAGATAGATAGATTGATAGATAGATAGATAGATTGATAGATAGATCGATAGATAGATTGATAGATAGATAGATTGATTGATAGATAGATAGATAGATAGATAGATAGATAGATAGATACATAGATAGATAGATAGATAGATAGATAGATAGATCAGCACTGAATGACACGTGTAGACAATGAAATAGATTTACACCAGAAAGGTGACAATTATATAATTACGTAAGGACACGTTTTTCCCGCACGTCACGCCAAGTTCACATCAATTCTCGCACCGAACGAGAGAGCTCAGGGTAAAGGCGTCTTCCTTCATCCTTCTATCTAGGGGTTGCCATCATTCTCCTCTCCGTGGCTTCTGGGTTAGACTGACTTTGTCCAGCCACGATCCTTATGGATCTATTTTTAATTACAGCACGAGCCATTTTCATGAATGACACATTTGTCTCCCCTGATGAAAATTGTAGTTCGGTTGTCTCCACTTTCTTCCTCATCCGTAGAGAAATTTATATGTGTGGCGTCTCTGGCAGTTTAAACAGATCTCTGGGTCCGTCCATGTTTTTTTTTTGTGTGTCCGTCCATTTATCTGTCTGCGCATTCATTTTTTTTTCTTCCTTTATTTCCTGGATGGCCTGGAATATAGGAATGCAGGAATTTTTCATCCATCCATCCATTTATCCATCCTGGGCATTTAGCCACTTTGTCAGGACTTAAACACCTATTTGTCTGAGTGTCTGTTTGTTTGTCACTAAGTCTTTCACTTGTTAAGTAATTTAAACACTATTGAAACGAGGAAGCAAAGACTGGCTAATCTTTTGTATCCAACTAACACGGCAATGATGGAGCTCACGGCTCCTTGACCACAGCGTGGAGGTGGTCACAGACCGACTGACTCTGTGAGAAATTCACACAACGCTGTAAATACTTGAACCACCAGTCAAGCATCCCCCCTCCCCCCCAGCCCACCCTCCCACCCCTGCACCCTCATATGTAGGTGTATTCACTACCAAATCGCCCCCTTGGAATGACGAGGTTCTAACTCCCTTCCGTCAACTTTTGAGAAATCGAGGATTGAAGTTTCATGTGATCATAGCTTTGAGGGCAAGTTCTATTTCTTTTCAGTAATACTTACAAACTACACACCAAATCTGCTTGATACTTTGACACACAATGGAGAAGGCCTATAGAAGTAGTGTGTAGTGTGTAAGTCAGTTTAGCCAACATGTGGAGATGGAAGCTTGACATTTTAAGGGAAGGAAATAGTTATATAGCTAAAGTATCTGGTAAAGCCGATGATCTGGCTGTAAGTTTCTGTCACTAGAAATAATGGAGATGTGTCAACATTTATACACATCTGAAGAATCAGAAAGTTTTTGGATAGTCCGGGCATTCCTGATGACTCATTCAGGTATTCAGTAAATTTTCATTGCGTCACGGAGTTGGGAGTTGTGATGTGGAATGAATTAATTAGAACACAGTAATGGAAAGAGCCCAGTCAGAGAGGAAATTGGTAGGAGGCGATGGAGATGGATCGGCCACACTCTCAGGAGGCCAGGAAACAGCATCACGAAGAAGGTATTGGATTGGAATCCCCAGGGCAAGAGATCAAGAGGAAGGCCGCGCGGAACGTGGAGAAGAGCCAGAGAAAATGATGTGCAACGAAGCGGAAAGACTTGGAATAATGTAAAGAGGCTGGCCCATGATAGAGAGGGATGGAAAGTGTTTGTTGGTGGCCTATACCCTGATCCAGGGTGAGAAAGGCAATGATGATGATGATGAATGGAAAGCCATCCTTTGCCAGAAATCGACACGTGTTTTTTTGCATTGGTACTGGTCGGAGACAGCACATGGATGCCAGTGATTATGCGTCTCACAAGCCGTGTCGTAATCCATTTGCAGTGGTCAAGTGTATAGACTGTAGTGACATGTCAGTGACAAATGAATGTAGTCACCGGCGAGCTGGGTGACAAGTAGGTCACTAAAAGATTCAGAGATTTGACTATAACTACAGTTTACCATCCAAAAGTCTGCATGAAAATACCCAGAATCATGTCATGGGCGTTGCCAGGCCCCTCACACAGTGTCCCTGAGTCATGGGCGTTGCCAGGCCCCTCGCACAGTGTCCCTGAGTCATGGGCGTTGCCAGGCCCCTCGCACAGTGTCCCTGAGTCATGGGCGTTGCCAGGCCCCTCGCACAGTGTCCCTGAGTCATGGGCGTTGCCAGGCCCCTCCCACAGTGTCCCTGAGTCATGGGCGTTGCCAGGCCCCTCCCACAGTGTCACTGAGTCATGGGCGTTGCCAGGCCCCTCCCACAGTGTCACTGAATCATGGGCGTGGCCCGGCCCCTCACACAGTGTCACTGAGTCATGGGCGTTGCCAGGCCCCTCCCACAGTGTCACTGAGTCATGGGCGTTGCCAGGCCCCTCACACAGTGTCACTGAATCATGGGCGTGGCCCGGCCCCTCACACAGTGTCACTGAGTCACGTACGGAATGACGTTTTTCTTTTCCCTTGAGGTTCTTGCTCTCTGAAGTTCTCCTGCCTTCCATAAGGTTTCTATTTTCAAAGACTGTTATTATATGTACGTACGCACGTGCGCACCCGAAGTGCTTTGCGCTAGGGGCACCTACGTATAAGTACCTATCTCTAACCCCGTCTTTATCCTCAACCCTAAATCTTATCGAACCCCTAACCCTGTCCCTTACCCTTTCAATAAAAAAATAAAAAAAGAGGAGGAAAACAAGCAGAAAATCTGAAAGAATAATTAATTAAGACTTGCTAGGAATATTTCGGGAGGAACTCTCTAGCTCTGGAGCCACAAAAGGCTTTGAAATACGTACTCCCAGCGCAAAAAAAGTTGGGAGACGTACTTACTTGTAATACCACTCTTTTTCAAATTGCTTGTCCCTGTGACATCACTGACCTTCCATTCATGATAACATTGTGCAGTATAGAATCTTTTCACTTCCGCGTTACGGTTGTTTGCGGCATCGAAAAGCACCGTGTAGGGCAAAAACCTCCACTTGCCTTAATGATGGCATCTGAATATGTGCGCAATCTAAGCAAAGATACATTTTTATGCCAGAACCACCACGTAACCGGTTTGTACAGTTGGGTGCCAAACAAGAGGATGGCATCGTTCGACCGTTGTCCACCGCTTCCGCCCTATAAGTGGGGCACGCCGCCATTTTGTTTACAAATCACATGATATGGAGGACGGTGAATGAAAAGGGTCTATAGGTAGAATGCGCATGACGTCACAGAGTTTTTGTTTTGTAGTTCCGCCAAACAAGATGGCCGGTGGATCAACTGATGAGTGTAACTTCGAGATGTGTCGAAGCAGTTAAAATGCCTGCTGGTTGCATTGCAGTTGACTGTTGTGACAGGGGTGGAAAGGATGTTTCCAAACTGGTCCGATTCCCTACCATCCGTGTAAACAAGAGACTTGACCGAACGCCTCCCATGTGCGTATACACACGTGTCATTGTATACAGTAGTGAACTCGCCGCCGACTGGTTCGCGACGCCTTAAGTGGGTCCGGACAGACAAGATTGTGGATATGCGCATTCTACCTATACAGAGACCACATGGCGTTTGCAGTAGATCCTGGGAGGTTCACATTTTAAACATACATAACTAAGGCAAGGTAACAATTCCTCCCAAAATACAGTTACATGACATTAATACAAATAATTATGAAATATAACAATATACCTTAATAATGAAATTATTTACTGTCACGAGTGGAGTGAGCGGAATTCAGAGATTACGGGGGCATGGAAGTGGGGGAATGACTCACGGGATAGTGAGGCTGCTCACCTATATTGACTTCTGTTAGTTAACGTTAAAGCGTGCATGTTGTGAGTTGGGGGGTCTGAATGAGGCGAGAGCGCTGTATTACTATCACTGCACACTAAGACGTCCTCAGAAAGCGGACGCAAGAGAAAGCCCCAGAATGCGAACATAAGGGGAGCAGTCGGAAGACTAGTGAGAGAGTTTTTTCCAGTGATGACTGGTAGGTGAAACGATGATTGATAATAGTTATGATTGATGTATTATATTCGTCTATGACCATGATGTAAATAAGTATATGTGAGGAATGTGGAAGTCCTTGATACTGTATATAGCAATGTGCGCCATGAGCGATAGATGTAAGTTAAGTTCATGGATTTGTAGCGAGAGTGAGTATTGTGTACTACGGTGGAGGTGTGTTACCGTAAGATGTTTGGTGAGTGAAATGTGAACTATTGTGTGTACGCTTCATGAGTTGTAATGAGGGGTGAAGTGAATAGAAGTGGTATGGTATTATACCAATGTAATGTTATTCTTGTAGGTGCCGGGGTCGGCCGCCTACGGTGAGCACAGGGGATAGGCCAGCATAGGACCGAAGGCCGCACATAGGCCAGGAGTGACGCTGTCGGGTGGGACAGTAGAGGCACATGAGTCGTGGCAGTCTGGCCACCGACAGGGACGTATATGTGATCGTGAATGTGCTATTGAAATGCTAATGTGCTATTGCCATGTTGATGTGCTATTGAAATGCTAATGTGCTATTGCCATATTGATGTGCTATTGGAATGCTAATGTGTTATGGCAATAGGAAGGAGCTATTGAGAGACTGCGGTGCCATTGAAATATTAATGTGCTATTAAGACATGGAGAGGAGAAGCTGAGACCGAAGTGTCTTTAGAAAGTAACTACCGGGTTGTGGGCCCGAGGAAGTGTGCGTACGGGAGAAGGCCGTTGTACGGCGGTTGAATTGAATAATATAATGTCTGTATTTGCGCTATTATCTTTATGTTTATGTATAATAAATGTGTGAGTCTGATGGGTTGTTCTGTTAAGTGTTAAACTTGTTCGTTCGTGATTGTTGTCTTGTTATAATTATTACATCTCCCAGTCTGGGATTTGTGACATTTACATCCTGTAGTGATTATGAAAGGCGAAAACCCTAACACCTTTAACGGTTTATACAAGTAGTGAGAGAAATTACGGGTACTGTTAGGCTTTACGTATTACATATTGCTACAGTCTGGGTGGCAATAAGAGTGGTCACGTGCGAGACACGGACCGCCGGTAATTTGTGACATGCTGTGAATTGGAAATGCCAGTAGCATTAAAACAAAACAAAACAATAAATAATTCCTGAGCAAGTTCCCTGTGAGTGTAGAGACTGAACGGTTTCATGTGCAGATTTCTTTTTTCTGTTTTTTTTAACTAGAAAATGGTTTGCACTTCATGATAATAATATTCTTGATCAATCATTCTCTGCTCCAGTAATCATGACAAAACTCACACACTTGCCAGTCACTCTGTCTGCCAGTGTGACATGCCATTAAGGAAATGCTTCACCCAACGATATTTTCTTTATCTGTGCCAGGAGATTGCCGGCCATGGGGATTCGAGACTGGGGCAAGAAAACTAGGTCATCTCGTGCCCAGAGATTGTTTGATCTGTTTATTTCGGGGTCTTTATGGTCTCAGGACACGCGAGATGAGAACCTCAGAATCTGGAGCCTGGGGAAAACAGCCACTTATGTAGAATGACCACCGGTTCATGAGGGTCAGTTGCATAGTGTTTTTTTTTTTCTGAAGTGTCGATTGCAAAAATAACTGGTATGGTTTAATGATCGTTTAAACAACAAAAAATGTTGCTGTTATAATCCTAGGACATGATGTGAGGTGATGAGGTAAAGGCGCTCTTATCTCTGCAGAATCATGTCTTCTTCAGGACGATCATCTGGTCATCATGAGAGTTTTCATGGAGCATTTTTGCCTTGTCAGAGATGAGATGAGGAAGAAAAGATGCTTGTGGTTTTTTATTATAGTTTTTAATTGGCACTCCTGCTCTTACTGTTGTTGTTGTTGTTGAGGAAGACGTCGCCGTTGTGATTGTCCCATGGTTGTTCTTGCTGTCGCCTTGGTTGCTGCTGAGATTGTACCAGAACACGAGAGATAAGAGAGAACAGAGAAAGAACAAATCGCTGGACCTCTGGTGGCGCTCGTAAATTCGCCACACATCCGTTGAAACAAAGTCAAAATTGGGCAAAAGAAAAGGTTGTATGTTGCAAAGCCCCGCGTGAGAAATAAAACCCAAACAATACAAAGCAAACTAAAGAGAAGACAGAAAATATACAAATTTACGGCTTTCGCCTTTGTCAAGTGAAAAAAAACGAACAATAAAAGACTTCAACAGGAACGAAGTGAACCAGTTTACTTAGCTGCGAGTTCTTGCTTCCATGCTTTTGGCGGACGGACGTGCTTTGGTGCTGCTAACGAAGCAAGAACTCGCAGCTAAGTAAACTGGTTCACTTCGTTCCTGTTGAAGTCTTTTATTGTTCGTTTTTTTTCACTTGACAAAGGCGAAAGCCGAAAATTTGTATATTTTCTGTCTTCTCTTTAGTTTGCTTTGTATTGTTTGGGTTTTATTTCTCACGCGGGGCTTTGCAACATACAACCTTTTCTTTTTGCCCAATTTTGACTTTGTTTATAGCCCTGCTGCGACCCCACAGTTTTTCTGTGGTTTTTATGATATTTCATCGGTTGAAACAGTTCATTGTACCATTTGTATACAGAGACCTGTAATAATTCTGTCTCCGTAAGTCAGATAGAGGGGAAGGGAGGATGGGTGGTGAATGTGGGCAAAAAGTGAAAAACAGAACTTGCTAAAAAGAAAACAGATTGAACTTGCGTTACGTACATTCTGACATGAGCAGTGGAGTTGGCAGATTTCTTACTGCACAACACGTAAAAGTTCCATGCCGTATATTATTGTTCTGTTGAATTAGTTAAGGCATTCGTGATCTAAAACTGTTATTTTCAAATTCTTAAAACATAATTAATGTGCTTAATGGAAGAGTCACATACAATACATTTAGAGCTTCGAGAGCGACAATATATGAACAAAATCTACACAAACACTTTCATTGTTACACACACATTTTGTTAACAAAATGTATATCAATATTAAAAAGTACATGTATGCAACAATATTTACTCATCTATGCAGTTCATTAAACTGTTAATTTGAATTAATTTTAGTCATTACAAGACACAAATCCATACCAAAATAATGTTTGGAAAATCTTGACTGATGATTGTTTTATCTGTACTGAAAGGATTTTTAGATACGGTATGAACTTCGGGAACATCCGAGAAAAACGTGCGAATTAGCATTATCAGTAACGGTATTAGATAGACAAAAATATAACTAGCTGAGCCGACATATTTCCACGAGCCGCACATTGAAGGTCAAAGAGCCGCGGTTTGAGCAGCCCTGGTAGAAAGGATTACTCTCCGGAAACATTGGGAGTTACCCATTCCTGGATGTAGAGAAATTGACCGTGGCTGCAAACATTGTTTGGGCGTCAGTCATGTCGCCTTATCAGAACTATAAATATATACCAATAGCTGACACTGATGTACTCACGGCGGCTAGTCAAAGGTTAGTTAAACTTTTACCCACTTTGTCTCAAGGACGACCGATAATCATCCCTGACGTTATCAGTTGTGGGCGTCGATGTCTGGCTCAAAACTGGCTGTTGTAGATCTTGTCTGGAGATTGGCGTCGCTGTATGGCCAGTCAGGGCTGAGAAATGGTGCAGAATCTTGTACTGACCAGAGCAGTGAGATACCCGGGGTAGACACCCGGGTGTATATTTAAAGTATAAGACAAGAGATAACAAGCTGTAGGTTTACAAACTTTGGGTGGGCAGCGGCGCTAGGTAATGAGCGGGGCATTCTGGGTATGGTAATTTGTTATTGAGCTGCCAGAGGGTCTAAAAATGCTTGTGTCACCTTGACCAAAGTTGCTCATGACTGAAGAATTTCGACGACTTCTCGACAGGCCACGCTATACATTAAGATTCCCTGCTGTTTATAAATGAATTCTGTCTTTCACCAAACAAACTACTGTATGGGGACGCTAGCGAAGATCAATCCAGGGATTCCTACAATGCCACAGTAAGATAAATTCCTACGTGGTGATCTGTGGAGTTACCTGAGTTTGTGGATTTTGCTTGCCCGACAATCTCCGGAGGAGTTCACTGTCACTGTTTAACTGTCGAGCTGGAGTGAGAAAGACGGCCATCATTGCCAGAAAAGCCCAAACAATCCCATGAATCTTTCACTCATACGTTTACGTACATTGCCCTGCCCTGCTCTGCCCACCTCCTGCTGGTAAACCCTGCACGTTCCACCTATATACACACACACAGAGACACACACACGTACACACCCTTTACACCTTCTTGGTAGTGATAGACCTTCTGGTGTCCAGTCCACGAGAAGAAGGTTCACAATTTATTTTGACCATTTGTTTTAAAAGATTTACAACTGAAGAAGGTGACGTGTTGTTTATGCTGGTGAGGAGTGACGTCACGGAGGCTGGGACACGCAATAGCAAATAACAGTGGGCTCGCTTTTTGTTTCTTTTTTTCTGAAGGAGTGAAATAAATGGGAACAAATACTACATAATATTTCATTCATTCATTCATTCATTCATTCATTCATTCATTCATTCATTCATTCAGTCACTCATTCATTCACTCATTCATTCATTCATTCATTCATTCATTCATTCGTTTATTGATTGATTTATTCATTCATTCATTCATTTATTCATGTTCATTCATTCATTCATTCATTCATGTTCGCTCATTCATTAATTTATTGATTGATTGATTCATTCATGTTCATTTATTCATTCATTCACTCATTCATTCATTTACTCATTCATTCATTCATTTATTCATCCATTCATTTATTCATTCATTCATTAATTCATTCACTCATTCATTCATTCATTCAGCCATTTATTGATTCATTCATTCATTCATTCATTCATTCATTTATTGATTGATTGATTGATTCATTCATTCATTCGTTCATTCCATAATTTAACAAACCCCACCATTAGATGCACAGACCGCTATTTCCACGACCGAACTCCCGTTCATGAAGATGGAAATGGATCAAATTATAACTGCCTAAATAGCTCAAATAATGTAGAGATGGCTGGGTATTGATATTTGTGCCATTGTTATAGGCAATTCTCTCATTGAACGATTTCTTATCGTAAGGCAATTACCAATGATAACATTCCTGTGTTAGACCTCACACACTGCAGGGCTCTAGCTAATATACAATCTCGTTCATGGACAAACCTGTCAGGAATTCCCAACCTCTTCATCTGACGAATTGATGCAAAATATTTTAAGAAAAATAGTCCTGACCCCTCAGGGAAGCTACAGCCATTGCCGGCTGGCCAGTCAAAGCCTAGGCCAGTTGTAGATTACCTTGACCTGAGCTGTTCCATTTTCTGCTTGGTCGATTTTTTTATAATGAGATTATGGGAAAGTTCATCATTTTCTTTCCCCTCTCCCTCTGATCTCTCCCTTATTTTGTGTCTCTGCTATCGTTTTCTCGTTTTGTCGTCATTCGTCCATTCGTCGCTTTGATCATTCTTTCCTTATTTATGTATCCTGTAATAAACCACTTACCTCAGCCTCGTGGAGAATAAAGTTATTAAAATTGAAGTGAAGATGATCGGAGTGTGGACTGGTTTGAAACAAAAAATCAATCAATTTATTAAGACAGCAATAGCTTTGATCTCAAAATCAGATCAGCAAACTTATGCAAAATATGTACAATTTCCCCAAACTTTCACGTGGCAGTTTCTTGGTCGTCAGGAAGTTACATAAACTAACGGTGCAAACTTCCATACAATCTTCCCGCGCCTTTCGCTGCGCGAGAAGCATTGAACGGCTGAAACAGTTTCGTCGGGCGGGATGTCTGTTCTTTTGTAAGAGTTTTCTGCAGGGTTCATGCATTGACACAGTGGCTGGCACAGACTCTAGAGATTGAATACAAAGAAATAAAGTGGCGCAGTTGTAGGTGAAGATCACTTATTGCAAACTGATGTATCCGCCAAGCCTGCAGTGGGGAAGCATTTTTTTTGCTCTTAAGCTGCGTTGTCATGTGTACGGAAACAGAAACGGCAACCAAAACGTCAGAAAGACTTTCAGTGATGACATAGAGGAAATGTGTTCCTGCGCCGTGTCCGCACACATTGAAACACTTTCTTTTTTTTTTTAACCACTTGATGGATTTTTGACGTTTCCGTTTCCGTACATGAAACCGCGGCTTAAATACCGCAGGCCAATGAATGGAAATGTCCGGCCACACAGGAGAGATATGGTGCACATTACAGAGTCTTTGGGAGCGTGAAGACACGACTGCAACACACCACTCAGTCTCCAGTTTGCAATTAGCCTTTATTTCAAATGTGGCCCGAAAATATTGCTGTAAGGAGACGAAAAGTTTGAAGCGGCGACGATGTGAACGTTAAACTCATGAAAAAAACAAGATTCTTGGCGCATTTAACAACTGTCTATAGACAGCCCTTCATGTAAGGACCACACAGTGGTGGGATATTTTGTGACAGTTCTTTCTTTAGCTTTGCTAGTGTCTCTTGGTGTAAACTTCTATACAATGGATTCAGGCTGCAATAGAGATTTTCCCTCTAATCTGAACAGAAATCTTAAGCTGTATCACAAGCATTGAGAGTCCCAATAAGAAATCTCGGTATTAATTTGCTATACACTCTTGTATCTGTTCCTTCACTCAAACCTCTCTCTCTCTCTCTCTCTCTCTCTCTCTCTCTCTCTCTCTCTCTCTCTCTCTCTCTCTCTCTCTCTCCCTCTCTCTCCCTCTCTCTCTCTCTCTCTCTCTCTCTCTCTCTCTCTCTCTCTCTCTCTCTCTCTTGTCCTATGATTTTGTCTAGAACTTGGACAGAAATATCGCTAGTATAAAGACATAAAAATCTCTTCCTATCGAGTAATTTTCTGTCTATCCATCTTTCTAAAATCCTATTTCATTTTATCTAGATCTTAAGCGCTGGGGGAATTGACCGGGGTGATGACGTCATTTCATTTTTGGGTTCATTCTTAATTTGCCAGATTTTTAAAATGTTCATTCTATTTATCTTCTCGCCGTGTTTTCATCTCTTGATGACATCTCGCCTTTCCTCACCTCTGTTAGCTCATATCCATCCGTCAGCCACCTATCGCGAATGTCACAAAAAACTCATTGGCAAGTTTGGGTGTAAGATCTAAGCTGCACATGCGCCATGTTAATTCAGTCCTGAAATGTATTTCCGTCTGACTCCATGAAGCTGAGACCTCCCGCAGGTCAATCTGTGGCTGCTGTCTGCGCATGCGCCGGTCTAGACACCACTAATCCCAGCCAATCCCGAATGTATAAAAACTGGCATGTTTTTGTATCTAGTTAGCGAGTGGTTGTCTGCTCTTGTGGAAAGAGGAGATAGGTCTTGTTTAAGTAGACTTAACCCTTCCTGTGCCGTGGACGAAATCAGGAATTACTGGCAGTCTGTGTTGTATTGGGCTTCGGACAGATCGCCACCTTTGTGTCAAGTTTGCATTCCCCATATTGTTTCATTTTTACATGCTGACATGAACGTCAGAAATAAACAAACACTAGACTTTCAGATGACGTGACACTTGGGCTATGGACGTCGTGGAAGTGAAAGGGTTAATATGTTTGTTTTGGTTATGCATAATATCTGGACGTCATCTGAGAGACTGTGATGTTTGTCAGAGGAAGAATCCCGGTACGGATGTACCATGAAATTGTTTCAAGGCGGAAGTTCCAGTTTCAACGTGTTTTGCTGAATCTCTGAGCACAACTGTTTTTTTCTATAGTTTTCAATTAAATTGTTCTAGTTTTCCTACTTTGGCAGTTAAACCAAACAAGACAGTGATGTTTGTGCATTTTTACACGTGAAGGAAATGCTGGGTCCCAGACACTCATCTACATTTATACCATACTGGTATTGGCATCAGGCAGTTTTGATTATGCACGAAACACGAATACGAATGCAAAACAGATTGAAAACGAAAATTGATAGATCAGCCGATTATCCGAACATGTTTTGCTTTAATACGGAACTAAGTACATTTACTGGGGATTTCCATGTAAAATGGACAAGTCTGGTTTTCAATGGCTGTTGGTGGGGGCAAGAACGAAAGAACAAAACTGTGATTTTTATTTTTTACGAGGGGGAGGGGGAGGAGAGAAGAAAAAGATCATGTTCAGATTGTTCTGGTTAAATGCCGTTTTCTCAAAATCTTGTTTTAGGGGGGTCACTGACTTCAATTTATCAGAAATGTCTTGTCTTTTATTATATGTACAGAACTCAAAATATCATGTTGCCGACTTAAGCCTGGTTTTCTCATGCATACTCACATATAGTACAGAGTATCGAATGTGTGTATCGGAAGAATTGGTATCCGATGTTTTGAATTCCCAGGAGAGATCGGCCCATCAGCATTATTTTACTTGTCTGTGGAAATCGTGACTCATTTTGGTTTGATTTTCATACAACACCAGAGATAAAATGAACAATATCCTCAAGATAAAATGACATAACTTAGCACCATCAGTAATCATTTGTTGATGTAATCTCGGCTGCACCCAACGTTTGCAAGTTAATGACATACCGATGATTGGCCAATGTGTGATTTTGACCACTAGTCCATACACAATCATGACTTTTCACAAACTTCAGACATAGCTAGCTCACCAAGGAGAAAGTTTAACCAACAGTTTATTTCTGTTCACGGCTCAAGTTGAGTGTTTGTTTGTGTGTGTGTGTGCACGTGTGTGTGTGTGTGTGTGTGTGTGCGTGTGTGTGTGTGTGTGTGTTAGCAATGAACATCTACAGATTTGCGAAATTTTCTGCTATATTGTCTGCATTCCCAAACTCTGTCTTTCTGTCTCCCGCTATCTATCTATCTATCTATCTATCTATCTATCTATCTATCTATCTATCTATCTATCTATCTATCTATCTATCTATCTATCTATATATCTATATATCTATATCTATCTATCTATCCATCTATCTATCTATCTATCTATCTATCTATATATCTATCTATCTATCTATCTATCTAGCTATCTAGCTACCTATCTATCTATCTGTCTATCTGTCTATCTATCTATCTATCTATCTATCTATCTATCTATCTATCTATCTATCTATCTATCTATCTATCTATCTATCTATCTATCTATCTGTATGTCTACCTGTTTGTCTCTCTGTCTGCCTGTCTCTGTCTGTCTGTTTGTCTTTCTCGCTGTCACATCAGTCTAATCCATCTGTCAGACAAATTCTATTATGCCTCTGCCAATGAGCTTGTCACCTTCCTGGTCCACCCTGTGTACATCTCAGACCAGCTCGGTCAGCCGTTGGATTATCAAAGTTCCACTTGGTCAGCCAGTGTCCACTCGTCAATTGTCCCCCATATAGGCTACCCCCCCCCCCGGACCCCCACCACTCAGTTAAAGCTGATGCATCCCCCCCCCCGCCCCCACCCGCCCGCCCGGTCTTGTAAAGAGCTCGCACACGCTAATGAAAGAACAGAATTATTAATTTTGCACATACGACAAGAATTGAATATTTTCTGTTCCCACAGCCTTTTGTTTTGTTTCCTTTTGTTTTCAGTATTCAGTTTCCCCCTGTTGTTGTGGTGACCAATAATCTTGCAAAAGTTGATAACAAGATAAACAACAACAGCAACAACTCTTTTCGTTTAACTAAATTTTAATCGTCGCCGTGCCCTAAAACTGTAGTAACTGGTTTTGATTACTTTTCGAGAGCAAAACAACAACAACAACAACAAACAACAGTTCTATTTCAGCACCACCGGTCTAGTGACGACGAATTTTTGAAAGTTTGGCTATTCGATTATTTTTCGGCTTAGGAGTCTGTCTATGACCAAGATCATTCGATGAGGCTTGGAACGGAGTTGAACATATAATTATAAAACTCAATTTGTTGTCATTTTTGAGTTGCTACAGTCTTAGACAACGGTGACGAAATGCTACTGACGTTCAGGTTAGTTTGATATAACTTTCCACTTACGGCCTTCTCCCATGGCACAGCAGCCCCCTCCCCCACCTATGACCCCACCCTCATCTTCCAGCATGTTCTCTAAGCTCGAGATGTATTCAGCCAGATCAGGGTTAATCAAGCGCGGACGTCCTGGAGAGCTGTGACGTCCGCAATATGCCGGAAACATCAGTCTCACCGTGGGATCGCCTGTCAGTCAAAGTCTCTGGCGACCACTCGCGTGTTAATCCTCTGTCTCTCTCAACTCATCCAAAAGAGCTATGATATTTGCATGTCTTCTAAACGGATCCCTCACTTTCTATCGTACCACTGGTGTTCATCTCAGCAAAAAAGTGCTTCATTCTATTAGCTCAGTAGTTGTAGCCCAACTGTTCATTTTCACCCCAATGGGGAAAGGTTTGAGTTTAAGTTTCAGTTTTAAGGCGTGTCGGCCTAAGAACGGCCACTTTGCACCTATGAGGGTACTCAGAGCTTCATCAATTTCAAATTCACAAATAGAATTCAACATTTCCATATCAATTTTTATGACATTGGTCAAATTCTCAAACCTTTGTTTTGTATAGTTCTGATCGACCTGAAAAGAGTTGTTTTGTAAATGTGTACACAAAGGTAAAGTCATCGTACTATAATGGAGCTAAAGTGAAAGTTCTGCCCTCAAAGGTCCTTTTTGGGAGGACTCCAAAACTCTGGAAACATTCTCATCGCGTAAAGCCTAATTCGACTTATTGTGATGTAAGGGGATAATATAAAAATACCGCAAACTCTGGGTAATTTATTCATTTTACATAATTCACACTTAAAATTCGCAACAAACACTTCCGACTCCACGCATTTAGAACAGGCACACGCTATCATGATCTATTTTTAGTACCATGACGCCTTTCCCTCATCGTTCATTCGTTGAAGGAAGCAAATTGTGGATTAACGAAAAGATGGATCGCCTGTAAACTTTAGCGACAAAGGGTAAACAAACTCCAGAGTTGGCGCGGAATCCGATTCGACAGTGATTCTATCATTGTATTTCTTTGTCTGTGGAAGGAACTTTACTTTGTGTCCTAGATCTAGATCATTATAATTAAGTAATAAAGATATTTCTCCCGGGTAGGGCCGGATAACTTAGCTAGTATGGATTAACATTACCAGAACCAAATTGGAGGAATGTTGTTTGTTCCGTGTGACTGAGAATACATGTTGTAATATTGTGTATGGCACCGTGCTAGAACCAAGGATACTGGGCATAAGAAGCATGAGACAGCTCGCGCGTTTGGTGTGCATAGATTTTGCACTGCCACCCAGCGGCGAATGCGCGGAAGTCATGAAAAGTGCCGTATTTTGCAAAGCCAGAGATAGAAAATGCTGAACTTTGTTCACTCTGCATTTGTCGCTGTAGGCCTTGATTGACATCACTTATTTTGT
Organism: Onchidella celtica; assembly: GCA_963931925.1. Taxonomy (NCBI): domain Eukaryota; kingdom Metazoa; phylum Mollusca; class Gastropoda; order Systellommatophora; family Onchidiidae; genus Onchidella; species Onchidella celtica. The sequence goes on from OZ007579.1 coordinate 1,282,357, forward strand.
AATTATAACTTCAATCGCTGTGGGAAAATTCTGGCTATTTTTTTCTTTTCTCCAGTCACAGTAGCGATGTCACAAATCAGCATCATTAATTTATCATAACTAGTAATTGCCCCATTCTTCGAATGGTTAAGTCAACATTGGGCAAAAAGAAAAGGTTGTATGTTGCCAAGCCCCGCGTGAGAAATAAAACCCAAACAATACAAAGCAAACTAAAGAGAAGACAGAAAATACACAAATTTTTGAATGGTTAAGCACAGCACTCCAGACCGAAAGGAACCAGCACAAAGACATTGATGTCGAGACACTTTGGGTCATCCACAAAAAAAAAAAGGCTATTAATGGATAGATAGGAGAATTTTTCAGGAAATGATGACGTCATGGGCTCATGTGTTCGTAAAAAATGAAGGACCGGAAGTAGACAATTAGCGGCATAAAGCAAACTCAATAAAAATACTCCCCCACCTTTTCAAGACTCGAAATCTAAAAAAGAACCTTTTGCGGGTTGAAGGGCGGGCACATGTAAACTTTCACGCAAATCCGAGCTGTGTGAGCCGGAGTAGGTCGTGATTTTTTTTTGTTTATATTATTATTACATTTTCCTTTCTTTGAGCGGGAGGAGAACCTTACTCGAGCGCCACTTTTTGATAAAAAACCCTATATATTTTTTCTGTACTTAATAATTTTGTTAGTTTATCCAATTGTCATTGGAAAAAAAGCAATGGAAACTAAAAATTAGCAATTCTAAATACAGTTTTCTTGGTATGAATGAATGGCACTCACCTCATCTGTATAACGCTATACTCGGTATCAAAATTTTCTTGGCGTGGCTGGATCTCAAGTGAACTCTAGTTCGAGAGTTTACATTTCCGGTAAGAGGCGGAAATGACGAAATTGACGGAAGTACATTATCACGCCGTATTCGCAATCATGATTTGATAACTGATAATTATAACTGAATTTCTGGAAAAAGTAAACAGTTTCGGGAAAAAATGAGCTCGACACGTACATGCTTAATAAATTTTACATACATGTGCCAAGTTTCATTTCTCTACGTTGCGTAGTAAAAAAGCCTTTGCGGGAACAAAGTTGGGCCCAAGCTCCATTATTATATAATAGCAAATATTCTTCCTGTGCTATGCGTTATGGGCTCCGCCCCCGATCAGCGAGCAAACTGTGTGCACAATTTTTTTTAGAGGTGTAAAGAAGGGAGTCTCATTTTTATCGTTTCTAGTATCTTTGATAGAACTAAGGAGATCTTAGAACCAGTTAACCAGATCTGCACCCGCCGTCCAGTCTGTTGCAGTCTCTTGCATCTGGTGACAATGTAGCTCCAGTCTTTCTTCACATCGACTAAATGATATAAATAGACGCTCAGAGACGAACTACATGTAGTGATATATGCAATCTGACACTACAGGCGAACAAACCGACAGACGGACCAATAGACAGATAAATCAAAGTCAAACCGATGTCTTCTAGAGGTAATACAATCTTGTCTGTCACTTCCTCTTGCCTTGGCTAAATTTCCTTACCACTGGCAGAAGAAAAAGATAGCTGAAAGGAAAAAACAACAACAAATTTTTTTTTTTAAAGGGGGCATCACTGACTGCATTCTGCAGGGTGTGTGTAGACACGAGTGGCACTGACTACATTCTGCAGGGTGTGTGTAGACACGAGTGGCATTGACTGCATTCTGCAGGGTGTGTGTAGACACGAGTGGCACTGACTGCACTCTGCAGGGTGTGTGTAGACACGAGTGGCATTGAATGCACTCTGCAGGGTGTGTGTAGACACGAATGGCATTGACTGCACTCTGCAGGGTGTGTGTAGACACGAGTGGCATTGACTGCATTCTGCAGGGTGTGTGTAGACACGAGTGGCATTGACTGCATTCTGCAGGGTGTGTGTAGACACGAGTGGCATTGACTGCATTCTGCAGGGTGTGTGTAGACACGAGTGGCACTGACTGCACTCTGCAGGGTGTGTGTAGACACGAGTGGCACTGACTGCATTCTGCAGGGTGTGTGTAGACACGAGTGGCATTGACTGCACTCTGCAGGGTGTGTGTAGACACGAGTGGCATTGACTGCACTCTGCAGGGTGTGTGAAGACACGAGTGGCATTGACTGCACTCTGCAGGGTGTGTGTAGACACGAGTGGCATTGACTGCACTCTGCAGGGTGTGTGTAGACACGAGTGGCATTGACTGCATTCTGCAGGGTGTGTGTAGACACGAGGGTGTGGACACACCGGAAATTTAGCACCGAATACTGGCCCGAACCCTCGACTGCGTCCGCCATCACTATGTGTGTATGAGCAGGAGGAGGCGGGTTTCGTGTCGAACATTGACAAAAACTGTACAATAGGGACAGATTGGAAGGGGGAGGGATAGGAACGGTTAGTACGGGATCAGGAGGAAGAAAATGCTTGGTGAATCTATTCCTTTTATTTTGCCGTTTGGAATTGAAAAGGCATGAAATGGTGGAGATCGAGGGGTGAGAAAAGTCTGGGTTTTCCGTCACTGGCAGGGTCGTCTAGACACAGGAAGATAGAAGTGGAGACGTAACACCCCCCCCCCCCCACCTGTCATCTATAGCAAGTTACAGATACATGGATTCAAGCCAGCGCCGTTTAATAAGTTGTCAGACCTGCCCAAAACGACCATGACTGGACGTCAGTCAGGCTTTTCTCAGGGGCTACAAAGATTGTGGGTTTTTTTTTTTCTCTTTCTAGCGAAGGTATCCAAACTTTTAAAGTCTTCGCGATTCGAAGGAACCCAGGATCTGATGGTACCCAAGATTTGAAGGTACCCAGGATTTGAAGGTACCCAGGATCTGAAGGTACCCAAGATTTGAAGGTACCCAGGATTTGAAGGTACCCAGGATCTGAAGGTACCCAAGATTTGAAGGTACCCAGGATCTGAAGGTACCCAAGATTTGAAGGTACCCAGGATCTGAAGGTACCCAAGATTTGAAGGTACCCAGGATCTGAAGGTACCCAAGATTTGAAAGTACCCAGGATTTGAAGGTACCCAGGATCTGAAGGTACCCAAGATTTGAAGGTACCCAGGATCTGAAGGTATCCAAGATTTGAAGGTACCCAAGATTTCCACTGGAGCTATTGGATTCCAGGCAAGGGATGTTACTCTCAAAGCTAGTGGATGGTCTGCCTTTGCGTACTTAAACTCTGTCATTTTAAATTGAAAGGAACGTTAATTTTCCTGGGCCATTCCACGAGAATTGACCCCCCCCCCCTCCCCGCCCAAATGCGCGCTTTCCCCTGTGCGTATTTTTATGATAACCCGGGGTGGAAGAAAAAAAAACAGCTGCGGGAAATGCTGAGTGGGGCACGGGGTGGGGGGGGGGGGGGGAGACAATGAACATGAACAAAGAAAGCTGTATAGAGAAATGAGCCAATGGCATTTGGTCAAGAATTCGTTCTCTTCCCACACCTCCAACAATCACCCACCCCCTCCTCAATCCCCCCCCCCGGCAAAATTTCCACTCATTCGCTCACGTCCGTCCTCCCCTCATCACCCCACTCCACACTGACAAGGAGGGGAGATCACCAGACCCTCCGGCTGTAATAATTCCCTCATATCCTTGACGTCAAGTCTATATTATCCCCCGTTAGTGGGTCACCCAAGTTCCCCAAAATTTCACGTGTTGGCCGAAAGATTAAAAAATTCAAGTTTTTCTCTCGGTGTGAGCCTGTGTGGGCGGGACGTATGTATGTGTGTGTGTGTACGTGTGTATGCATATGTGTGTGTGTGTGGGTGAGTATGTGTGTGTGGTGTGTGTGTGTGGGTGAGTATGTGTGTGTGAGTATGTGTGTGTGTGTGGGTGAGTATGTGTGTGTGGGGGTATGTGTGAGTGGGTGAGTATGTGTGTGTGTGGGTGAGTATGTGTGTGGGTGTGGGTGAGTATGTGTGTGGGTGGGTGAGTATGTGTGAGTGTATGTGGGTGAGTATGTGTGTGTGAGTGGGTGAGTATGTGTGTGTGTGGGTGAGTATATGTGTGGGTGTGGGTGAGTATTTGTGTGGGTGGGTGAGTATGTGTGAGTGTATGTGGGTGAGTATGTGTGTGTGTGTGGGTGAGTATGTGTGAGTGGGTGAGTATGTGTGTGTGGGTGAGTATGTGTGTGTGTGTGGGTGAGTATGTGTGAGTGGGTGAGTATGTGTGTGTGTGTGGGTGAGTGTGTGTGTGTGTGTGTGGGTGAGTATGTGTGAGTGGGTGAGTATGTGTGTGTGTGTGGGTGAGTGTGTGTGTGAGTGTGTGGGTGAGTATGTGTGTATGGGTGAGTCTGTGTGTGTGGGTGAGTATGTGTGTGTGTGTGGGTGAGTATGTTTGTGTGTCGGTGAGTATGTGTGAGTGGGTGAGTATGTGTGTGTGTGGGTGAGTATGTGTGAGTGGTGAGTATGTGTGTGTGTGTGTGTGTATGTGCTCACTCCACTTCGTCTTCCTTTCTCCTCCTCCTTCTGCTCATTTTTTTCTTATTTTATCACTCAAAAAGTTTGCATGCTCGATTTTTGTCCAATTTTGACCCCCCCCCCCCCCTCTCCTCCTCCTCCCCCTGAACCCATAGATTTTTATTTCTAACATTATTAATTGAATAAGTTCTGAGAATCAAGCTAAAGTGATGTACTAAACACACAAAAAATATTAAAAATGAGCAAAGTGCCAAATATGGTACCGGCACAGCATCGTTACACCCGACATCAAACTCAAATTTAGTGACGCAAGATGAAGTTCAGCAGCTCCCTGGTCAGATTAAAGGTCAGATACTCAGAGACTGCTCATGGCAACACGTGCTGCCACTGCTGCTGCTGTTGTGTGGCAACCTCAGCCCTTGATTGCTCCAACTCCACTTTCTGCACAACTCAGAAATTCCACGTTAAACGTTTGCGGCTTTGCTATTGTGATAGCGAGTTGGAATAAATGGGAAGTGTGAAATAGCTTGATAAGTGCCACAATGCATTTTAAACAAGTGTCAAAGTGTGTATTTGTTATACCTCTTCTACATACTAAAAGATCTCCAATTCCCCCCCCCCCCCCCCAGAAAATGGAGATGGAACAAACAAGAACTGAAGTTGCGTTCTATTGAGCTGCCATTACATCCGGGCTGTTGTAGTTTTTCTCCTCTGCGCTGCCCAAACTTGAGAAATATTCAAGTCCAGTTGGACTGACAGCCTTATCTGTAACCTTTCAGACTTTGGATTAACCTGCTAATCCGTGGACGGAAACACCGCCAGCCAGGCGTTACAATGGTGGACATTGGGATACAGACAGCAATTCAAAATCTTTCATCCGATCTAATCTTCAGGGATACTTTCAAATGGAGAGGAAGGTACACGAGAGAAAAAACAACAACGCATTTTGGCGGGGAAGGGTGGGAGAGGAGTGCAACAAGCACACACAGAGTGAATGTGGGAGGGAAGAAAACTTTGATAGAAACGAAAGACAAGCGGATCAGACACAGACACACAGACAGACACAAATTGCGTTTTCTTCCATGGGTAACCAAGACGTGGATCAGAGCCACATTCTGTCTTTAGTCTATGGTCCGTCAGCAAGGGAGACCACTCAAAGTGTGCTGCATCTATTACCTCCCATAACACCAACCACAACAGTGTGTACCTGACATCTACCAGACATAAATCTCCAAATATTGAATTCCAGTGTTAAACCCAAACGCTGTGAATACCAAACATAAACAAAGAACAATCACCCAAATCGACACTTAGAGGCGCCAAGTGGCCGTTAGGCCTATCGTGTCGACGCGCCGTAAAACCCAAAACTCAAACTCAAACTCCCAGTTTATCCATTTTTTATAGAAAAAGCCATCAGGCCGCAAAAAATACAAGGAACTGGGTAATTATAACATCAGCGGAAAGTGTGTGTGTGTGACAGTGCATGTGTGTGTGTGTGGGGGGGGGGGGGATGAGCCAAGTCTGAGTTCATTCGAAACATGACATTTTCCCTCCACGTCTTCTAGACCGTTACTGAATTTTCTACAGAAAAAATATTAGCCTTAATTTCTGTTTATGTCCATGGCTGAGCCAGGCATCTTGTGCTGCATTTTCCCTTAAAAAATACTCACGTCGTCAAAATAATATTCTTGTGCGATTTTAATAAAGCATTTGTCTCCCCCCCCCCCCCACCCCCGTCAGTGCCTGTAGACCAGAACTATCTAGCAGAAACTCCCTATGTGTTTTATCTTCAGACTCCAGTGACGTAGCTCTGAGTGCAATAGTGATCATAGCATGCCTGCATTGTCCAATCTTTAGTTTTACAGCGCCTAACAAAAACTAAAATATTGGAATAGTAGACATTGAGAGAACTATTCCCATGAAAGAGGTCAGCAAGAGACATTAAATTACGTAATTATGCATTATGCCATTTTGGCCACACAAAAAAATGAAGGAAAAGAAAATATAAGTATTCTGTGGTCATGCAGGAGATGTGGTAAACCATTCAAGTAAGACAAATTCAGAAAGTCAGTATTGTATCATGTTACATCATTTCTTTCCTGTTCAACAACAGGTCAGGTATACAGTACCATTATGGTTACTGAACCTGTCAATGCCTGACTGACACTACAGAAGCAAATTTTTAATGTGGTTTTCTACGTGTAAGGTACAGATGACCATAAATGTTACAATGGAAAGCGGCAATCACATCACGAAAATCATTTAAATACGTGAAAAGTCCCCGAGTTCGATATTATTTAGTAGCCAAATCTGGCTCGGAGACAGGAGAAGATAATAGTGACCATTGCAGTGGAGGCGGTTACTCTTGCAGTGGAGGCGGTCACTCTTGCAGTGGAGGCGGTCACTCTTGCAGTGGAGGCGGTCACTCTTGCAGTGGAGGCGGTCACTCTTGCAGTGGAGGCGGTCACTCTTGCAGTGGAGGCGGTCACTCTGGCAGTGGAGGCGGTCACTCTTGCAGTGGAGGCGGTCACTCTGGCAGTGGAGGTGGTCACTCTGGCAGTGGAGGCGGTCACTCTTGCAGTGGAGGCGGTCACTCCCACGGACTAATAAATTAACCAGACTGGAAACACGAGCTTTGGGCAGTGTCGTTTTTTACGGAATTTCCTGAGCGGCGATCGTATAACCAACATGGCCGCCGCCCGGGAAATTCCAATGCTAGTTCTATCTGCAGTAGAAATTTCTTTTTATTTGTCAAGATTGGTTGTACATGTATTAATAATGCATTAACTTGCCTATCCTTTCATTTTATTGTCTACATCTGCCTTTTTTTTTTATTGTTATAAATGATGACCGTATGGACTTTTAGCGACCGCTGCATTGTAGCTACGCTGAAGCGTCGGTCGTAACCGTAAACCAAAAATGGCGGACCTTTCGCTTTTTTCTGACGTCACGCAATGGGACCATCCAGTCTGGTTAATTTATTAGTCTGTGGTCACTCCCGCATTGACCATCGCAGCAGGCGGCGCTACTCCTGGTCTTCCCTGAGTGCCGGCGGTCTGTGTTGGTGGAGTGAGTACAAAAAAACAAAACAAACTCCTACACATGAAAGCAGTGTTGATCAACCTTTTTTGTTCCACCTCCCAGTTCAATGTACAAAGTCAGCGTATATATAAAATATACACTGACACATTATATATATATAAAAACAACAAAAAATTCGCAGGATTGTTAACAAGCCTTACCGCCTCTCACACAGTCCGGATTTGCCTGAAATTTTACATGTGCCATTCTTTTGAAATGCCGAAGGTTCCTTTCTAGTTTTGGAGACTTCAAACAGTGGGAAAGTATACTTTTTGGTTTGCTTTGTGTCGCTAATTTTGCCCCGCAATCCGTTACTTTCCGTGAACACATAATTATTAACGTTATCACTTCCAACGATGTGTTCACTGTGAAATTATTGCCATTTCATGAGAATCTGACGGGGTGCACGTGTAAAGGGTGTGCAGAATGACGTTTGCAAAGATAAAAACAAAGAAACAAAGAAACTAACAAACAACAACAAACCAACCCGGCACCCCGGGTACCCGAGCTAGTAATACAAAAAGATTGAAGAAATATTTCCTCGCCCCACCAAATATTGCACTCCCACCCTGAGGAACGCTCTATAAGCTATGGTGTCTGACTGGTCTCTGCTCAAAACTTCAGACTCGGGAGTTAAACTTGACGACATTTCAAACCCAACGTCGCTCTGAACAATTCTGGGAAAACGGCAAGTCGCAGTTCCTTACCGCCCATGTCTCTGTAGCAAAGATAGAATTTGCACTCACTGTGTCAGCCAATGGTCTGAGTATCTGGCAAGAAAATGAATTACATTGCACTGTATCACATTGGGTAGATCAACAGGAAAGGTCTGGCTCAATCTGTCACAAATCCCAGACTGGGAGATGTAATAAGTTATGACAGGACAACAATCACGAACAAACAAGTTAACACTTAACAGAACAATCCATCAGACTCACACATTTATTAAACATAATTATACAAATAATAGCGCAATTACATACATTATATTATTGAAATGCACTGCCGTACAACGGCCTTATTCTCACACACACTCTCCCTCGGATCCACAATCCGGTAGTTACTCCTAAAGGCACTTCGGCCTCAGCCTCTCCCCTCAGGGTCTTAATAATACATTAATGATTCACTGGCACCGCAGTCCCTCAATATCACCTTCCTATTGTCATGCACCTTAGCACTCCCCTAGCACCTCAGCAGGGCAATAACACATTATTTCCGTGGCCATCAACATGGCAACAACATAGTATCAGTTCACTAGCCTATCAACATGGCAACAATATAGTATCTCATTCACTCTCATATCTACGTCCCTGTCCGTGGCCTGACTGCCACGACTTTATGTGCCTCTACTGTCCTGCACTGACAGCCTCACTTCTGGTCTATGTGTGGCCTCCGGCCCTATGCTGGCCTATCCCCTGTGCTCATCGAGGTGGCTCTGCGGCCCGTCCCCGACACCTACAAGAATAACATTACATTGGTATAATACCCTACCATTTCTATTCACTCCACCTCTCCTTACAATCCATGAAGCGTACACACACTAGTTCACCTTTCACTCACCACACATCTTACGGTAACACACTTCCATCGGAGTACACACTACTCACTCGCGCTACAAATCCATGAACTCACTTTCATCTATCGCTCATGGCGCACATTGCTATATCCAATATCAAGGACTTCCACATTCCTCACATATACTTATTCACATCATGGTAATAGACGAATATAATATAATACATCAATCATAATAATCAATCAACGTTCTACATACCAGTCATAACTGGAAAGACTTTCTCCTAGTCTTCTCGACTGCTTCCTTTTATCTCTGCCCGATGGGCTATTATTCACAGATCCGCTCCCTAGGACCTTCTAACTTGCAGTGATAGTTATACAGCGCTTTCGCCTCCTTCAGACCCCCCACTCATGACATGCACGACTTTTCTTCCCTGTCTCCGTGCGTTAATTTTACTCTCCTCCTTTCCCCCCGTAATTATTAACTATCGCTCACTCCACTCGTGACATCATCCCCCACCCCAAAAAAATTAATGCAATTAATTTCAAATCGCATCAAGATGACTGTCAACGAGTGAGCCTGAGCAATACCTACATTAAAAATGACCTACCAGTTCCCCTAGTATATAGAATACCGAAATCAGGGGAAAATATGGGGATCAATATGGCCTGCAATATGCATATATGTGTCACATCATGAATGCTAACTAACCACAATACTTAATACAGAATCAAAAACCATTCAACCTATCAACCATTCTGCATATCATATTTATAATGTCAATATTTTAAAGTCGACTCATTCACAGAGATCCTGTCAATGTTCCTGTCCTCCGATGTATAAGCTCCTGAAATCTTCCCCTAGGCTCGACTAAGGTAGTCGGCGATATGATTGCTGGTTCCTGGAATTGGTTGAATAACGAAGGTATACGGCTGCAAAGCCAATGCCCATCTAGACAAGCGTGGGCTGGACGAACGATTCTTCGACAAAAATGTCAGCGGCTTGTGGTCTGTCTGGATACAAAATTCTCGTCCCATGAGATAACGTCCTAGTTTCTGGACGGACCAGACAATGGCAAGACACTCACGCTCTATCACAGAATACTTTCTTTCTCTCTGCAATAACTTCCTACTGACATAACATACAGGATGGAGACATTCGTTCTTCTCCTGTAGAAGACAAGCGCCGACACCAGAGTCCGACGCATCCGTTCTGAGGATAAAATTAGATCGAAAATCGGGTAATATCAGAATGGGTGACGATGATAGTGCTGTCACCAAATTATCAAATGCTGTCTGACATTCAGACGTCCACTGGACCTTATCGGGTTGTCCCTTCTTAGTAAGGTCAGTAAGAGAAGATGACAAGGAGGAAAAATTTGGAATGAACTTTCTGTAATAATTTAAAATTCCCACTAAGCTTCTGACTTGTTTCTTTGTTTTCGGGATTTGCAACCCTACTAACTTGTCAATTTTTGTTCCTTCAGGCCTCTGAACCCCTCTACCCACGATATGTCCTAAGAATACTATCTCTGGACATGCCAAATCCATCTTTGCGGGTTTAGCAGTTAACCCAAACTGGCGTAATCGTTGAAAAATTACTGTTAGTGTCTGAATATGATCAGACCATGTCGACGTATGACATGCTATATCGTCAAAGAATGACACGACATTAGGTATGTCCTTCAACACTAATCTCATTAATCGTGCAAACGTCGCTGGCGCGTTTACCAACCCAAATGGCATGACCTTAAATTGGAATAATCCAATGGGCGTTTGAAACGCCGTGTATTGTTTAGACTCCTCAGTAAGCGGGATTTCCCAATAACCTTTCGTTAAATCTATCTTGGAAAACCACGTGGACCCGGCCAATGAAGCTATTAGTTCCTCCTGAAACGGAATAGGCTCCCTATCGCCTACCGTAATAGTGTTCAATCTTCGAAAATCAATACAGAACCGCACCGATCCATCAAGTTTTTTCACGAGGACGATGGGTGATGAATACGGCGATGTTGATGGTTCTATCACATCCAACTTCAACATTGACTCAACTTCCTTTATGACTATCTCTCGAAGAAAAAGGCAGCGGATACGGTCTAAGAAATACTGGCTTATCCGAAGTCAACTTTATTTGGTGCTGGATCACCGTAGTGCGACCCGGCAAATCCGTAACAACATCCGGAAATGACGCTAACAGGGTCTCAAGTTCCCTACTCCTTGAACTTGTAAGGTCAGGGTTAATTTTTACGTCCCTGTAACCTTGTGTCGGAGTTAACTCCGGCAATTGAATTTGTAACTCTTCCTGCGCCTCGGTGTCGCTTACGTCACAGTCCAACTGGTCTACGACCCCCGTACAAGCAGCAGAGAAGACAGTCTCCTCTGGTCTTGTCTGTGCACACAGATACTGTGGTCTCTCATAAAATCTCTGTAGCATATTAACATGGAAAACCTTACTCGTTCCATCAATGTGGATAGCGTAATCTACCTTTGAAACAACTCGCTCAATAACATAAGGGCCTTTCCATGTCATCAATAACTTATTATGGTCCGTAGGTAACAACAACAGAACCTTGTCTCCTGGCTTAAAAATTCTCAGTTTGGACCTTCTATCTTTATAGTCTTTTGCTCTTTTCGAAGCGATACCAGACGCTTCTTCCGCTATAGTGCGCGCTGAAGATAGTCTTTCTCTTAAATCAACAAGGTACTGAAACCTTTTTAAACGGTTCCGAAACCGTGGGGATCTTTTGACGAGGAGCCTGGGGTGAACGACCCTTATGCGTCGTCTTTTGGCACGCACTGCACGTCTTACAATATAAACGTACATCTCTGTATACTGACGGCCAATAAAAGTTTTTCAGAACTCTTTCCTTGGTTCTAGTACTTCCCATATGACCCGCTAATGGAACATCATGGGCCAGACGCAATACTGTAGCAATTAACGACCGTGGCACGACGACCTGCTTTTGAACGGAAGCCACTGTGACGTACATACGGAACAGAATGCCCCCCTGGACAAAAAAGGAGGACGACCCGTTCTTATATCTCCTCGTTTTCTCGGTTCGCGCTTCCCCAAAACATGGGTTTAATGATGGGTCCTCCCTTTGTAATCTCGCCAAGCGCTCTGGCGTGATATCTAGGTTGACCGCTGGCGTAGCCAAAGGTCTAATCTTATCTTTATCGGCTACCCGTCGGCGTGTTTCGACCGCGGCGCAAAAGTCAATACCTTTTGATTGCGACCATGCTTGCACGTTCTCATCGGACGGGGAAACTACCCGTGATACATTCCCAATGATGAGCTGGGCGCCTGGAAAACAACCAACGACTGCTTCGACTTCCCCGCTAAGGAAAGGTGTATCTATCATTATTCTTGCCATGGGTAATTTCTCAATGGCCCCCGAAAATTGGATGCACGGGACAGTCTCACCTGTAAGCTGTGAATCCCGAATGCAGTCTCTATGCACTCCCACAACGGTAGATCCCGTATCTCGTAAAACCGAGACCGGTTCGTCCCCAACAAACCCCGGATAAACCCTAAGACCACCTCCTGTATGACATGAATTTATAACGGGGATCTTTCTCCCACAAGGTAAAACACCGGAAGATAATAACTTCTCACAACTGGGACACTTAGAATACTGTCCGCCTCCGTTGTCCGATGTAACACACGCAGCCGCATGATGAAATTTATTTGGGGAACATGGACTGGAGCTACTGTCCACGTTCGCCGCTATCCTACCTGCAGGGCAGTTCACGCTCATGTGATCTGCTCTTCCGCAGTTCCAACACTTCGCGGCCCTACACTCGCGCGAAAAGTGACCCACGCGTCCGCAAGTCCAACACTCCGCTCCCTGTGCTGCTCTAGGCCTGGGTCCCCGTGACCCCTCGCGACCGGAACTAGAGTCCCTATGCCGTCGGTCATCGGCAAAGGTCACAAATCGCCCCCGGCCATTACCGCGACCTAGCCCTCCTGCTCGGTCAAACTTACCGGATCCATATGCCGGTGATTGGTGATAGCCCCTACGCTGCCCCTGGGCTTGCCCGCTATAGGCACCACGCTGACGCGACCTGTCCCTAAGTCCTGCCGGCGACCCCTCGACAACGGCGACGTAGCCAGCATCTTGGACGTACGCCCTGGCGACTGGTTTGGACGGATGCGCCGTACGGTATGCCTCCGCCAACTTAGACGCCTCCTGCACCGTCGCGGGTTCGTTCTCTTTCAGGAAAGCCACCAGATCCTTGTGGCACGACGCGTACAGCTGGTCACGGATCATTAAGTCTTTCAGTTTAGCAAAATCCGCGCCCACATGCGCCAAGTCTACCCAGTTCGCGAAATACTCCGTTAGTCTCGCGACGAAGGCAGCAAAGTCCTCCCTGGTATCTGCGCGTGCTCGCCTAAACTGCTCCCGGAAATATTCCTCGGTACGCGCAAATCGGCGAAGCAGCAAAGCCTTCAGCTTGTCGTAATCTTGCACGTCTTCGCGCTGTAGCTCTTTAAAGTAGGTTAACGCTCGCCCCTGCAATAGAGACGCCAGGTACGTGGCCCATAATTCCTTATTTTCCCCCCATTGCAATTGTGCGTTCAGCTCGAACCTGTAAAGGAAGGCGTCTATGTCGTCCTTCCGGTCGTCGAACGTAGGGAGCTTAATCCTAACGCCACCTTTATTGTGTACCTGCCGCTCAGCCGTTTCCGCTGGCGTATTCCTCTTGAGCTCTAACTCCGCAATCTTTACTTGCGCCTCTATCTCCTTTAACTTTATCTCCCTCTCCTGCTCCTGAGCCTCTTTTTCTCGCTCTCTATCCTTAGCACGCTCATCAACAGACAGATGAAAAGACAGCCCTTAATCCAGGGTACAAAATTTTCACTTAACTTTTGAAATTTTGAGTAAAACCTCTCCCTTCAATCGGAGCTCTGGCTGCTCGTCTCCTCAGGCTGCACGCACACACTCTGGAAAGTTTAAATACACATTAATACCTATTCATAGCAATACATGCATCAATATACATTCATTATTATACATAAATCATATCATGAAATGTCCATTCATCCGACGAACAAAGACAACAGCATGAATTCCTAGCACAACAGAAAAACAACTAGATATAACGAATACACAATGTCAAAATGACCACAGGTAAACAGGACGAGCCCCCAGTGTCACAACGGACGAGCTCCCAGTGTCACAACGGACGAGCCCCCAGTGTCACAAATCCCAGACTGGGAGATGTAATAAGTTATGACAGGACAACAATCACGAACAAACAAGTTAACACTTAACAGAACAATCCATCAGACTCACACATTTATTAAACATAATTATACAAATAATAGCGCAATTACATACATTATATTATTGAAATGCACTGCCGTACAACGGCCTTATTCTCACACACACTCTCCCTCGGATCCACAATCCGGTAGTTACTCCTAAAGGCACTTCGGCCTCAGCCTCTCCCCTCAGGGTCTTAATAATACATTAATGATTCACTGGCACCGCAGTCCCTCAATATCACCTTCCTATTGTCATGCACCTTAGCACTCCCCTAGCACCTCAGCAGGGCAATAACACATTATTTCCGTGGCCATCAACATGGCAACAACATAGTATCAGTTCACTAGCCTATCAACATGGCAACAATATAGTATCTCATTCACTCTCATATCTACGTCCCTGTCCGTGGCCTGACTGCCACGACTTTATGTGCCTCTACTGTCCTGCACTGACAGCCTCACTTCTGGTCTATGTGTGGCCTCCGGCCCTATGCTGGCCTATCCCCTGTGCTCATCGAGGTGGCTCTGCGGCCCGTCCCCGACACCTACAAGAATAACATTACATTGGTATAATACCCTACCATTTCTATTCACTCCACCTCTCCTTACAATCCATGAAGCGTACACACACTAGTTCACCTTTCACTCACCACACATCTTACGGTAACACACTTCCATCGGAGTACACACTACTCACTCGCGCTACAAATCCATGAACTCACTTTCATCTATCGCTCATGGCGCACATTGCTATATCCAATATCAAGGACTTCCACATTCCTCACATATACTTATTCACATCATGGTAATAGACGAATATAATATAATACATCAATCATAATAATCAATCAACGTTCTACATACCAGTCATAACTGGAAAGACTTTCTCCTAGTCTTCTCGACTGCTTCCTTTTATCTCTGCCCGATGGGCTATTATTCACAGATCCGCTCCCTAGGACCTTCTAACTTGCAGTGATAGTTATACAGCGCTTTCGCCTCCTTCAGACCCCCCACTCATGACATGCACGACTTTTCTTCCCTGTCTCCGTGCGTTAATTTTACTCTCCTCCTTTCCCCCCGTAATTATTAACTATCGCTCACTCCACTCGTGACACAATCCGAGATGGCTTACAGTTAATCAGACAATTTGTCTCAAATGAGAAAATTTATTTCATTTGGGGATGGGGGAGATTTTCAGGGGGTGCAGGGGGTGGTGGGGGTGGTGGGGGTTAATTTGTATGTTGTGACTTTGTAGGGAAATGGATGGTAGGATGAAGTTTTGATCTATCTATCTATCTATCTATCTATCTATCTATCTATCTATCTATCTATCTATCTATCTATCTATCTATCTATCTATCTATCTATCTATCTATCTCCTTGTCTGTCGATAGGTTGGTATGTTTTTCTGACATGCTTACCTCCTTATCTATTAATATAGATGTCATCAGTGTTGTCATTTCATTTTAGTTTGTACTCATGAATATTTATTTAACACCATCTTCGTTAGTCCTTCAACCAAAGTCTTGACCATCTCGGGCAACGGGTCAGTTACTGAACTTTGACCTGCCACCTTCCGTCCAGTGTGTCCTGGGTGAACAGGGAATTCTGGGAACATTCTAAAAACAGACCTGGAGCTGTGATTGAAGATGGGTGGCGGTTGTGGTATTAAAGATTATCCAGTTTCCTTTCAAGTCAGACAGCTGATGTTCCGCCATAATCCATCTGAATGTTTTGCCAAGAGTGTTGGTTTGTCTGCATAATATATCTGAGCAGAGCTATTGATTGACACGAAAGTACCAAGAGGCGATGTTGATGTTTAGAGATGTAATACTCACGGGAACTGCGACAAGACTTTATTGAACGAGCGTCCGATTTGACGGATTTTCAGTTCCCGGTAAATTTTGACATGAAAAAGGTCACCGTCAATTTCTACCACATCAGGCAAAAAACCAGGCGAAGGATTATCCAGTGGCTGCAGAAGGTTGCAACAGTTACTGTGGAATTGCATTTTTACAGTTGTTGAAAATCCCAACAGTTTTACAACACCATCAAAGAAATGGGAAAATAACGGACAGATCTATGACTCATGTAAAAAATAATTAAACACCTGATAACAGTGTTGCTTTATCTCATTTATCATGAACATACCGGATATTTTTTAGTATATAGAAGAGGTAGATCTATAAGAATGCACACTTTGGCACTTGTTTAACATGCTTTGTGGCACTTATCAAGCCGTCTCAGAGTTCTGATTTATTCTAACTTCTTATCGTAATACAAAAGCCGCCAACGTTTTAACGGTTAACGGCGAAGTTCTCAGTTGTGCAAAATGTGGAGTTGGAAGAAACAAGAACTAAGATCAATGACAAAATTCGCACCCTGCTTGCGCGTTAAACTGCGGTGTACATTGAATCGCCCTTTTGCCAGGTCAAAGTAGCAGCTCTCTTGGACGTCCATGTAAAGTTTATTATGCTCTGCTCGGCACGTGTTGCGGGCTTGATCTGTGTGGGTCACCAAACATCTAACACAGATCTTTCTTCTCGAAGATGGTCACCGGACGATGGCTGTGAAGCCGGACACAGACTATTCACAGCACAAGAACATGGCAAGTGAACGTCGGTCCGACAGGGAGGTGGAGCTGACGGAAGACGACATTTGCAAGGCCATACGAAACCTGAAAGCAGCTGAAGGATCGACTTATGCACAGATCAAACATTACTTGATGTCATCCAGCGATAAATTCCGGGATATGCCCAGAAAGCTTCTAGAAGCTGGGATCAAGAAAGCCACCAGCCGCGGAGTCAAAAGTGGGAAACTGAGCCGCTGTAAAAACGGTCTACGCTTTCGCCTGGCCTGTATCTTTAAACTTCCTACATCCTCTAAACGCCAGAGACGGCGAGGTCGATGTAAGCACCCCCGGGGAGACAGACCCTACTGCTCGCGCTCCAGGAAAAGATGTTGTAGAAGGAGATATTGCTGTCGACGGAAACGTGGAAACTTGCGCTACTGTTCCAGATTCAGGCCCAGATGTTGTCGCCGACGCAAGAGAAGGAGGAGGAAATAGTTACTGGCAAAATGGCATCGCCAAAGTGAAAAACTGAAGCCTCTTTTGTATTTGTATTTTTATGTTTAGGTCCTTTTCAGGGCCACCTTCTTCGCCTTCCACCGTTCAAAATCAGTTTGGTTTCATAGTAATGGCTCAAACACTTAGATCTAGGTGCTAGATGAAATTAATTTGAACAAAAAAGAAAGGAAAACGTATCGCCACAACAGGAACTATGAACAGTTCTAAATAGTATGATGTAATGTAGGCCTCGCCTGTTGAACATCCAATCAGGAAATTAACATAATCTTGAGAGGTTTATTTAAGACCAGGATTAATTCACATTTCAGTCATTTCGTTAGAAAAACTTTGGGCTTAGGTAACCTTGTTCTTACCTTGGTGTGGTCCACTCCCAAATCCAATATTCTCAGCGCTGGTTAAGGATAGACTCATGATGTATTTATAAATAGATAGCCCGCTTTATCTAGTTCCCACTGACATGCGCAGATCTATTTTTACCAAAATTTGACTTCACCTCGTTCTTGAACTAATCTCTTCTTGTTTTGTACTTCAGCGTGTAATCATCTTGCCATTCAGACTAAATGCTGCCAATGTATACTAAACTAGCTGAGTTCCCGGCCCTGCCCGGGATAAATCGATTTATTAGTTTCAGTTCTGTCTGGGTGATTATTATGGACCTGCTTCATTTTGCCTGTTCCTTTAGCTTTATTTTATTTTTGTTTGTTTGTTTTTAGATACGTTTTACTGCTCTCCCTTTGCGCGTTGACATCCTGCGCGTCCCGCCAGCACCCGTCAAATTATGGCTATGATTTGCGCACGGGTTCGTTTGTTTGCACATCGCAGGAAATGATAACGTCATATTGTGTTAATGGAAAAGAAATATTATAATATTTTCCTAGGCATTATATTGAAAACACAAACCTGTGTACTTTTGGCCTCGCAGCGTCATTCTCCCAATTCCAGACCCTTTCTTTTTCCCAGTCTAGGCACGTTGAGAACACACAAAGTTTCATACTTGATAGTCTAACTCAATCTCGTCATTCAAACCAGTCCTAACCGGAAGTTGTTTTGTGAGTGTGATTATGATACAGATACCGGAACCAACCTCAGTTACGTACATTTGCCGAAAAAAATAGACCGAACGCCAATGTGTCGCAACACAAAAACGGAAACAAACGTTCTGTTATTTCTCAAATATATTTAAATTTTATGTGCCGGCGACACGACCACAGACTATACTAAGCACTGTGTAAAATTTGAAGGCCATAGAATCAACATTAACGGAGGAGTAGCGACAGAGGCGCGCGCAATGTCGTAAAGTTTCTCTTTGATTAGTATAGATAGATAGCGATGTGAAGGAAAGATAGATTAGCGATGTGAAGGAAAGATAGATAGCGATGTGAAGGAAAGATAGATAGCGATGTGAAGGAAAGATAGATTAGCGATGTGAAGGAAAGATAGATAGCGATGTGAAGGAAAGATAGATAGCGATGTGAAGGAAAGATAGATTAGCGATGTGAAGGAAAGATAGATAGCGATGTGAAGGAAAGATAGATTAGCGATGTGAAGGAAAGATAGATTAGCGATGTGAAGGAAAGATAGATTAGTGATGTGAAGGAAAGATAGATAGCGATGTGAAGGAAAGATAGATTAGCGATGTGAAGGAAAGATAGATTAGCGATGTGAAGGAAAGATAGATTAGCGATGTGAAGGAAAGATAGATTAGCGATGTGAAGGAAAGATAGATTAGCGATGTGAAGGAAAGATAGATTAGCGATGTGAAGGAAAGATAGATTAGCGATGTGAAGGAAAGATAGATTAGCGATGTGAAGGAAAGATAGATTAGCGATGTGAAGGAAAGATAGATTAGCGATGTGAAGGAAAGATAGATTAGCGATGTGAAGGAAAGATAGATTAGCGATGTGAAGGAAAGATAGATTAGCGATGTGAAGGAAAGATAGATTAGCGATGTGAAGGAAAGATAGATTAGCGATGTGAAGGAAAGATAGATTAGCGATGTGAAGGAACGATAGATTAGCGATGTGAAGGAAAGATAGATTAGCGATGTGAAGGAAAGATAGATTAGCGATGTGAAGGAAAGATAGATTAGCGATGTGAAGGAAAGATAGATTAGCGATGTGAAGGAAAGATAGATTAGCGATGTGAAGGAAAGATAGATTAGCGATGTGAAGGAAAGATAGATTAGCGATGTGAAGGAAAGATAGATTAGCGATGTGAAGGAAAGATAGATTAGCGATGTGAAGGAAAGATAGATTAGCGATGTGAAGGAAAGATAGATTAGCGATGTGAAGGAAAGATAGATTAGCGATGTGAAGGAAAGATAGATTAGCGATGTGAAGGAAAGATAGATTAGCGATGTGAAGGAAAGATAGATTAGCGATGTGAAGGAAAGATAGATTAGCGATGTGAAGGAAATATAGATTAGCGATGTGAAGGAAAGATAGATTAGCGATGTGAAGGAAAGATAGATTAGCGATGTGAAGGAAAGATAGATTAGCGATGTGAAGGAAAGATAGATTAGCGATGTGAAGGAAAGATAGATTAGCGATGTGAAGGAAAGATAGATTAGCGATGTGAAGGAAAGATAGATTAGCGATGTGAAGGAAAGATAGATTAGCGATGTGAAGGAAAGATAGATTAGCGATGTGAAGGAAAGATAGATTAGCGATGTGAAGGAAAGATAGATTAGCGATGTGAAGGAAAGATAGATTAGCGATGTGAAGGAAAGATAGATTAGCGATGTGAAGGAAAGATAGATTAGCGATGTGAAGGAAAGATAGATTAGCGATGTGAAGGAAAGATAGATTAGCGATGTGAAGGAAAGATAGATTAGCGATGTGAAGGAAAGATAGATTAGCGATGTGAAGGAAAGATAGATTAGCGATGTGAAGGAAAGATAGATTAGCGATGTGAAGGAAAGATAGATTAGCGATGTGAAGGAAAGATAGATTAGCGATGTGAAGGAAAGATAGATTAGCGATGTGAAGGAAAGATAGATTAGCGATGTGAAGGAAAGATAGATTAGTGATGTGAAGGAAAGATAGATTAGTGATGTGAAGGAAAGATAGATTAGTGATGTGAAGGAAAGATAGATTAGTGATGTGAAGGAAAGATAGATTAGTGATGTGAAGGAAAGATAGATTAGTGATGTGAAGGAAAGATAGAAATCTTCACGATTTTGCCTGCCCTCCTCCCCCATCCCACCCCCAGATCAGTTTTGCCTAAATTGAAAAACAATTTGCGGGTATTTTACAACGCGAGAATTCAACTTTCTGCCTCAGAAAATCTTGCTAATTGCTTTAGTGGATCAAACGTTCAGATACAACAGTTTACTTCGAGTCCTGGCTTGTATTGCAGCACATGGGCCTCTTTGTGATAATACAAGCCAGGACTACTGCCAAATTTAAGGCCTGAAGAGTTTATAGTTTGGTCAGTTAGTCGTGCCAAAGGTTGCAAGTTACTGAAATATATAATAGCTAAGATCAAATGAAAATGAAGTTAAAAATATAACGGAAAAAAGTCCGTGCTGTAAAGTTTATCTAAAGCTGTGTGTTGTTGTGTGTACAAGGTTCTAATGTTTTATTCTGCATTAATTATTTTTGAACTAAATCAAAATCGGCCTCGCTGTTTCAACGAGTCCAACTTAGAATATTCTGGAAAAGGGCAGATTCGGTTTCCACATTTCTTATTTCACTTTCTATTTAGAATCGGCATTCACGCAGGTGTTTCAACGGTTCTATTGCGGTTCGTATTAGAAAGAAAAGTGAACTTAGAACGATTCCTATTTTCATTCCAACTTCTGTTGTATATGTAATTCATTGAGGAATGATGGCGAGGTTTAAGACAAGCAGCGCCTTTACCACTTCATGTGAAGCCCATCCAACTTTGTACGATACTCGATCTCTCATCCACACACTTCTTATGATTTTTATTTTCCATCTCTGTCTGCCTTCCTCTTCAAACTGGTTTGTGATAAGCGAGATAGCCAACATTTCTTCATCGATCGAGTCCATTCGATTCACCGCCAGTCGCCATTTTGTTGAAGCAAGATCGCGTCACTTTTTAAATTGGCCGTACAACGCACACAATTCGATGACGTAGAACACACACCGGAATACTATATTACTGACCTTGTTAATTTGCATAGTTTTTAAAAATATGAATCGGCTTAGTGGCAAAACAATCCGACTTCTGCTCGGAGATTGCGTGATCTGCGCTAATAATATACTTGAGTGTACGTCGATCAGCAATGGCTACCCCAACCCCTTTTCGCCTGATTAGTCAATCTGATCACCGCCCATTGATACAAACTGACTAGACCCTCACGCCCCCAGGTCCATCTGACTATTCCATGTGTTGTCACTTTAAATTCGTGAACACCATACCAAGTTTTGTTTCAGCAAACCTTCACCAGTCGCGCTTTTTGGTAAACATGTTGTACGGATATGCACTGTCCATATCCATACAACGTTTTGTACGGATATACACTTCCTTTTTTTTTTTTTTATCTCAGTTGAAACGATTCGAGAGTAACAGAATAAACGAAACCGGAAATGCACATTCATAATTTTATCTGAGAAAGGAGACAAAAAATGTCAAAATCGGAACACAAAAGAAATTCGGAATTGGAATTTTAGAATAATTATTTCGACTTCTAAAAAAGGGGAGAAATTTAGAAACGGTATTAGAACCGATTACAGATGCCTTTAATGAACCCCCTGGAAATGATAAAAATCTGTTACATCAACTTGTAGACTTGGACCTCCTTCAGAAATGACAACATGCGCCGCGGGTCAACGTTAGAAAATTTGTTTAATGATCCGCAAGCGTAATGCCTTCTTCGCATGTGCGTGACATCCCCACATTCCAGTTAGCTGACAACGACAGCCACAGGGTGAATTTACTGACAATTTTTCCCAGGTACTTTAGGCTAGGCGCACACAGTGCCACTTGCTGTCGTGTGGCACTCCTGTCCTAGTCTCAATGTTTGCCACTGACTGCAGTGTGCTCGTGTCTTGCATGTGACGGCATCTTCATTCAATCACCTAGATATTAATTAACCCTCTAGGGCCTAGCGTGCCATATTTACAACAGATAACACAAACTAGTGTCCAATATTTTTTTTTTTTAAAACAATTTTAAATCGACCAACGAAGAAAATTTATTATTAATAATATTCATGTTTTTGGCATTTATCTAACTGGTTTAAAAAAGCGTTGCCTGTTGCAGACGTTTTAGATAAGCCAGTGATAAGCCAGTGATAAGCCAGTGATAAGCCAGTCTTTGTCTGGGCGATGGTTCAAAGAAAATGACTGGCAAATGTGTCGGAAAAGCAACACAACAGAGTTACATGTGTGCGCCTCTGTCAACTCTTGGATACAGTCACTATACTGCAGTATTCTGTGCTCTTGTGTGTGTTTGAACCAGTAGGATTCTATGGGGTTGTGGTGGCGGTTTGAAATATTTTTCACGCTCCCAGGAGCTAGAAGGAGATGTGTAAGGTTATAAAATATTATGCCCTGTGCCCTTAGTTGTAGAGACGAGATTTTAAATCGTATATGTACATGTAACTTATGTGTACGTCGTGTGCGTGAGAGATAGATAGACAGAGAGACAGAGTGATGGAGAGAGAGAGAGATAGGTAGAGAGACAGCGAGAGATAGATAGAGAGAGAGAGAGAGAAAGAGGTAGAGAGAGAGAGAGACGGAGAGATAGAGAGGGACAAAGCGATAGAGAGAGACAGAGAAATAGAGAGACACAGAGAGAGAGGTAGAGAGAGACAGAGAGAGAGAGACAGAAAGATAGAGATAGAGAGAGACAGAGAGATAGAAAGAGAGAGAGAGACAGAGGGAGACAGCGAGATAGAGAAAGACTGACTACTGACAATTAGACGACAGGCAGAAGAGGCAGACAGGGGAGGGAAGAGATACTTTGCTAGGACACACAAGAGAAAGTTAATCTGAAAGAGAATTCAGGTGAAGACGGTCGGCCTCCACGACCGAAAAGTTAAAAAAAATATACAAAATAACATTGGGGGAAGAAAACGGCAGTTGTAGTGGGCAGTAGGAAGTTTGGAAACAAAATATAAGAATGCTTTTTATGTGAAAACAGATTTCTTTATCTTGAACATCCTAGTGAAAATGATCCCAAACTTCTTATTGTGGCATCTAAGTGATCTTAATCTCTGGAGTATTTAAAGAAACTCAAAAAATGGCGTTAATCACGGATTCGGCGGAAATAGATCAGGTAAAAAAAAAAACGATGGTGAAAAAAAAAGTATGACTGAGACATGACCGAGAACCAAAAACCCCCAAGTCTGGTGCAGTCGCTGGTTGGCCCTGAAGAGGGCCGTGAGATAACACAAAAAAGAAAAAGGAAAAATTACATGCAATTACAAAATGAATTGTTTGGTGAGATGTTCATTACGCCTGTTTATCTATGGATGGTTCCGTGAAATTTGTTTCGAGTACATGAACTTTTTTTAAGTTTGACTTTCCCCACAGATGCTCTGGTCTGGAGAGACAGACACGTGACTTCCTGAACTGCAAGATTTGCCCCCCCTCCCCTTATTCTTCTTCTTCCTCCCACGTCTACGGGAGCGGCTGCGGTGACGCTTTCGGCTTCTGCTTCTTCTACGTCGTTTTCTACTTCTTCGTCTCCTCATGATCTGCTGAAGGAGGCGTTCCCCGAGCACACCGCTCAACTTGAAGCGAAGTCCTTGTCGAACACGAATAATGTTCCCTCTGTCCATTCCTTTACTCATTGCTTTCTTGATTTTGGCTTCAACTGTCTTTTCTGGCATCCTGAGGAGTTTGGAGTTCATGTTTATGATGTAATTCCTAATTTGACTAAATGTCGAACCGTCCGCAGACTTCAGCTCTTTGATTGCCTCTAGAACGTCTTCAACCGCGACAGTTTCATCTTTTTTCCGTTGTTTCGGTTGTCTGTGGGAGTGATGATGGGTGTGGTGGTGGGCTGAGCCCTGTTCATCAGGCTCGGAATCTGATTCGTCGGGCATGGTCACGTGATCTTGAGCACGTCGACGCAGTTTCGACCCGGAAATTGTTCCTAGACCTACGGATGTTGGTAGGTCGAACTTGTGTCACAGGCGTCACATTCAGGCGCCGTTCTGGCGCGGACGTCAGAGGGAACTTCCTCGCAGCGTTCTGTGTTATGACCTGCTCACAGACAATCTCCGTGCGATTTGTAATTTAAATCTGTTGATTTGAAAGTGTAAGTGGGTGCTTCTGAGGCGGAAACTCCATGCTTGTATTAGTTTCTGTATAAACCACTGAGCTTAAATTCCCCATACACGTTTGCGCCTTTCTTTCTGGAGTTCCTGTGTAAGTTACTCTGTTTTATATCTTAGCACTAAAAGTTCTTCTGTAAAATTACCAATGGCTTGTTCAAAGAATGCACTAGGTAAGCTGGTGCGGTAGGAAGGCATGTAGTTAGTGTACACAACCCGATATGCAAGAGATCGTGGGTTCAGATCCCCTTAGCAATAATTATTAACCCCTACCTTAGCAGTAGGATCAAGTCTTCTTCACTTTGGCTGTGGTTTTCGTGTGTTGGTTGGTCGGTGAGATGGAGGAATCCAAGTTTTACCTTTGATAGATTAGTGAAAAAAAAAAAAAGACACAAAAACCCCAAACTATAAATAAACACCAAGATCTGCTCGCTAAACTCGAAATTTGACTGAAGATCACTCAGTTCCAGTCATGGCTGACCGGCTTTATCCGTACATCTTATCTGTCATGTCTTTAATGAGTCACTTTGTTGCTTAAAAACCATGAATTTCGCCATCATTTATCCCCTTCGCCCTTCAAATTATTGTTTGTGGTTCTACTTGAGACACGGGGTACCGAGACGGTTCAATTCACCAAAGTCCGCCCGTCGCCTTGGCCGCGTATCATCCATGTCAACAATGCCAGCAATTCGCACCACATCCATCCATCATTGAACAAAAAAGACTAGATCTAAATCTAGTACCACAGAGCTCTGTGAGTAGCACTCACTGTGTATATACGCGCGCAAGCTGTGGACATCAGTCTAGTGAAAGAAGGAATGGTCCGTCTGGGTATTCTGGGTCCCTGGTTCTACCTGTACTCGCATTTTTCTGTTGGCCCCACAATATTCTCTTTCGCCGCTCCTCTCCTCCCCACCTACCCCACCCCAATATGCAACTAAACGTGCACAGTCTAGATATACATTCATAGTATTTCACTGATATTTTCGCCTCCTGTCGCCGTTTTCGCGCCCCCCCCCCCCTGAGATTCAAAAACTCACGGGTGGGGGGGGGGTACCGTTGAGACCCACTGTTTTAATTAAAGAGAGAGAGTTGGAATTTGAATGAAAAAGTAGGCTAAGAGAAAACATACGAAATTTTTCTTGCCTTTGCATTAATACATTAGAAGGTCTAGTTATCTACCTGTGGTATGTGCTCATTTATGGTTGTGTCTACCACACTGTCTTTGTACAATAGTCATGGGCGTATACTAGTTTGTTGGACCACCATGCACCAGTGAGGGCTAGGACCGTCACTGACAGACCACCTGCTCCATGGATGAACCTCGAGATCAAACAGGCAAAATCTGAACGTCGTCGGGCTGAAAGGAGGTGGAGAGATTCCAAGATCTCTATAGACAAGAAATGTTGTACAAAAGTGAAAGAACTAATTTTAGAGGCCAAGCATGCATATTACAATGCAAAATTTATGGAGTGTTCAACATCAAAGGCTTTGTATGCTATCACAAATTCAATGTTTGGAAAGTCCAAAAACACATGCATTCCCAAATGTTATCCCGAAAATGAGCTTCCAGATAGATTTGGTTCATATTTTAGTGAAAAAATATTGCAAATTAGAAAATCATTAGATGCATGTAACCCCCCATCACCAGTTCATGAAGTATTCCATGGTAGGTCTCTCGAATCATTCAGAGATGTCGTCGTTGGTATGGCATAGGGGCGCATCGATTAAAATATGGGTTTTTACATTTTTACATTTTTGTGATGTATATTGTGAGATCTTTATTGTGTATAACTGGTTTTGCACTAAAAAAAGTAGTTTTAGAATTACAGCAACTATGTAAAGGACGTATCCCCTCCTCCGGTCATCTCGTGGTATGGCATAGGGGCGCATGTCTGATGCGCCACTATGCTAAACCAAATAGTAAACCTGGCGGGAGGCGTCATACAGCCGTTTATCTCCGACTCATCCAGCTGCGCTCAGGAGAGGGTGTCTTTGTTGGCTCTTGCCTATTGTTTTCTTCACACTAGCGGGGACATCGGCGTGCTTTTGAAGTCGGATTAGCTAACCGGACATGAAGTTCAAAAGGACCAGATATCTAGCCACATGCCATTGTATGAATGTGATTGTGAGAGTAGGAGCGAAGGAGAAGATCTAATACCATATAGTTTGCTCTTATAGTTATATAACCATGTTTTGATAGTTGAGCTAAATAAATTAGAACTGTAGTACCGACGCCAAGAAAAATATGCCGTACATGTACGGAGTCGGATTACTGTTGAAAACTGGCGTCTGTGTTGTCATTTTGAATATGGCATCCCCATTGTACCTCGGACATGACCATATTTGGTTGTCAATCCCCATCCTGCCTAAAAGATGACCATATTTGGTTGACAATCCCCATCCTGCCTAAAAGATGACCATATTTGGTTGTCATGATAATTACATTGAGATCAAGACCACTGTGACACATTAGCGAGTGAAGGCATAGGAGCTGCCATATAAACTCGGAAGATGTTCTGGTGCTACACGGTCTCAGTTACTCCTCCGAGCTTTAAACATGGACTACCGAAATTTCAGTAGAGGAAGGCGCCTGGTAGCGTTAGCCAAATCTGCTGTTAATCAAAGTACACAAAGTAGAAGACCCGAAGAGAACGCTAGCCAAGCTTTAAGTGGACCATCTAAACTTTTGGTGAAACCTGACAATCACCAAACCGAGAATACTCCCGAAGATTTACTGGAAGTTTCACTCATCAGTGATTTAGACATTTCCGTCACGTCAGCGGCCAATGAACTGTTCCATGCCAGCATCGGGTCTGTCGGCGAGATCGTACCAGATGTTCTCCAGACTGAGCCAAGGTCAGATGTAACTAATTCAGTCTCTAATTCAGTCTCTGAGTCACCCACTGTACACCAGGCAGCACCAGACAGTCCCCAGCATCTACCTGAACAAGCGCTCCAAAGGCTGATTCCGGAGAACTTTCATGTCGATGGATCGCCACGCAGTGCTGAAATCGACCTTACCAAGAACCAGAAAAAGCGCAAAAGAGAAGAGGTAAGATAATATGCCATCAGTTAATCAGCCATGATTCGCACATTCCTGAAATCATCCCTATCTCTGCAGTCTGTGACCATGCACTTTTTCGAAAAAAATCATGGTCAAAGTGAGGGAGATTCAATGCATTCTGTTGTGGAAGCTGCTTATAACAGAATTGAAAGTATCATGGTGCCCTCCGAACTGGTCGGCATAATTAAATCTGCAGCACGCAAGAAACCATATATAGTGAATGAAATTCACACTAATGACATCATAGACTGGAAGGCCACTTCTGGTACATCTGGGGTTTTGCGTGTTAGAAAATCAGATGAGGGGATGCCAATATCTTGGCCCGATTTCATGCAAATAAAGATCAGAAAGGACACCCTGGATAAAATTGAATTCAAGACCTCTCACCTGCAGGAATCCTTCGCAACAATTACCTTACCACCAAGAAGGAAACCCGAGGTCGCACCAACTTTATTGGAGGCTTCTCCTAAGATCTCCAAAGGCAAATATAAGGATCTTGCTGCACTGTGCAATGGACCTACCCCAGTTATTAGCAATCCAGATCATAAACGATTCTACCTGTCTTTACCTCATGACTGAGAAGCGATAATCACACTACCATCATCAGCAACAAACGAACATTAAGCACCATTGTCACTGTGATAAACTCTGTTATCATTTTATGTCTTAAAATAATATGCCTTTAATGTCTTAACTATTGTTGCTACTTTACAGAGCAACCCATTTGCAGTACAATATACAAGCTATTTTCATCATTATCGACGCCATCATCATCATCGTCATCATCATCTCTTACTGCTCTAATAATATTGTGTCAGGAGCCAGCCTTTTCATAGAAGGGCTAGGTATCTGTTAATATCAATTACACTGTCAAGTTGTGTTCTTCTTTAAAACTGCACCACTATGCCTTTTTTCAGCAGATCAGTATTCAAAAGAAACTTGTAATAAATAATGTAATCTTCACTGCATTCATCGTCAACATCACCATAAGTTATGATTTGCTGTCACTGTCATTGTGTCATTATGTCATATTTATTAATTTTCATGTCATCTTACTTGTTATCGCCTTAGTTATCATCGCATTTTGATAATTAATTAGTTCTTAAATTACTGTCACACCTTTATTATAATGGCATGCAGATTTATTTTTTTTAATTAATAAAGTTGGTTTATTCTTGTAAACTTCTTGTTCCGGCCTTTCCTTTATGCTTCAAGTGCGAGATGTTGCTGTTCTGTGTTCTTTTCTTTCTTTTCCTTGCTTTCGAGGTTGGTTGTGTGTTGTAAGTCGAATTCAGAATACATTCTGTCAGTATTTTATTATTACTCATTCTACTGCGTATAGGCGTAACCTGCGAATAGAGCCCATTCGTGGCATGTCATAGGGGCGCATCGGGCCGTCGCGGGGCGCATCGGGACATCCATGCCAAAACGTGGTATGGCATAGGGGCGCATCCTATCTACTGGCTTATATACTAATAAAATCACAAAAACAAGATATCAGTATAATAGTTAACCTGTCACAGACATCGCAACAGCAAAAACTATTCGGATCGAGCCAGAAATAAGCGAGCTACCACAATTTTAAGACTCCCAAAGTTTCAAAGCGCTGTGGCTCAAAACTAGGTTTTGCCCGATGCGCCCCTTTGCCGTACCAGCGACGATGTGTCTGAAGCTGAAGTAAAAGAAATTGTTAGAAAGTCCCCCCAAAAGTCGTGTTCTTTAGACCCCATTCCAACTCCATTTCTGGTCAAGCACTTTGATAAGTTATCTAGTATAATTACTGCCATCATCAACCACTCTTTGACTACTGGAATAGTGCCCAGTGCTTTTAAACATGCCATC
This sequence comes from Onchidella celtica, assembly GCA_963931925.1. Classification (NCBI taxonomy): domain Eukaryota; kingdom Metazoa; phylum Mollusca; class Gastropoda; order Systellommatophora; family Onchidiidae; genus Onchidella; species Onchidella celtica. Next base: position 1,311,897 of record OZ007579.1, read on the forward strand.
ATTTTACCTCTTTTGAAAAAGGCCAATTTGTCACCTGATGAACTAAAAAACTACAGGCCTGTGTCAAACCTTCCATTCCTGTCAAAAATCCTAGAGAAAGTGGTCATGATACAACTCAAAGAACATTTACTACATAACAACCTCTTTGAAATATTCCAATCAGCCTACAAAGAGCATCACAACACCGAAAACAGCATTGCTCAGAGTAAACAATGATCTTTTGTGTGCAGCAGATAAGGGGCAAACTTCAATCCTTACCTTGTTAGATTTAAGCGCTGCCTTTGACACAATTGACCACAATATTTTGCTAGATCGGCTCTGTCACACCTTTGGCTTTTCGGGTACTGTCATGGAATGGTTCAGTTCTTACCTTAGAGGTCGAACACAGTGTGTATCTGTCAATGGTCAAACATCTAGTGTGTTCACATTGAAGTTTGGGGTACCCCAGGGCTCTGTACTGGGACCCATTTTGTACACTCTGTATACAACACCTTTAAGTTCCATCATTAAGGCACATGATATCTTTTACCACATGTATGCAGATGATACACAACTTTACCAAGCTGTTCCTCCCTCTGACATTGAAAAACTCATAAAAAAGTTTGAAGTTTGTATTAGAGATGTTAAAAACTGGATGATTACAAACAAGCTTCAATTGAATGATGACAAGTCAGAATGTCTTATGTTTACCGCCAAGAGTAATGAACTTGTAACACCAAAACGCATTGTCATCGGTAATGAATCTATTGCATTTAGCGAGAAAGCTAAAAATCTAGGGGTATACTTTGATTATAATCTCTCCATGGATGTACATATAAATTACCTTTGTGGACAAGTGTATCTTGAATTGAGGAGAATCTCTACCATGTCACAATTCTTAAGAGAGTCATCAAAGAGAATCTTAGTCTCCTCCTTTATTTTATCAAGACTGGATTACTGTAATGCACTCATGGTTAATTTACCAACTATAACTTTAGGAAAACTTCAAAGATGCCAAAATAATGCAGCTAGATTAGTGATGAAGAAGAAAAAACGTGACCATGTAACACCAATGCTAGCCCATCTCCACTGGCTGCCGATAAGATCAAGAATAGCCTATAAAATTGCTGTATTGTGCCATAAATCTCTTCATAATAATGCCCCATCATACCTGTCCAGCCTGATTCCAAAATATGTCCCACCACGTTCCCTTAGATCGGGTGATCAAAATTTGTTAACTCTCACCAGACCATTGAAGAAAGTAGGGGAGAGATCTTTTAACCATTCAGGTCCTAAAATATGGAACAACCTACCCCAAGAAATCAGAAACATCGAGTCAGAATCAGAGTTTAAGGCAGCCTTAAAGACACACTTGTTTAAACTGGCCCACCAATCCCCATCCATCTGATATCGACAAAATGATCTTCTGATTGTATGACGGTATACATTTGTTCATTTGATGTAACATGCTTTGTGTTTTTCCTGTGCTTATAAGACTGATTGTGCATATAATGTGTTTATAAAATGTACAGCGCCTTGAGCCGAATCAGGGATAAGGCGCTATAGAAATGATCTCTATTATTATTATTATTATTATAAGTTACACCGCTGGGAAATATTTCTTTTGGTGTAGAGAGGTAGGGGAAGGGGGGGGGGGGAATGGAACATTTCTGTTGACCCTGTTACTTGCATTACATTTTAATTGTTTGTTTTTTTCTTTTTGCAAGGATGAAAATGTGTGGATACATGACATTATGTGTGTGTGTGAGTGCATGTATATGTGTATTTTTTTACCTGTATATGTGTGTGTGTGTGTGTCTTCCATTTCTACATCAGTCATACCTTGGATTCCCCCCTCCTCCACGATTCTTGCCTGCAAAGTGTTGTCCAGATAGTGTACCAGTTACTACCGCCTTAGGCCTCGGGTTTGCCTGGTGGAGACAGAGAGAGAGAAAATGTCTCTCGTAGCTGTGACCGACTTAAATAACTTAAGCAATTCCACAGACCGATGGCCCAATCACAGGTAACAATGTAGAAATGATTGAATGATGATGAGAAAGCCAGAGGGAGAGAGAGAGAGAGAGAGGGGTGGGGGAGAGGGAGGCCGGGAGGGGGAGAGAGAGAGGAAGGAGGAGGAGAGCGGGGCAAACACCATCACTACCATTACAACAAACACCATCACTACCATTACAACAAACACCATCACTATCATTACAACAAGCACCATCACTATCATTACAACAAACACCATCACTATTTTTACAACAAACACCATCACTATCATTACAACAAACACCATCACTACCATTACAACAGACACCATCACTATCATTACAACAAACACCATCACTATCATTACAACAAACACCATCACTACCATTACAACAAACATCATCACTATCATTACAACAAACACCATCACTACCATTACAACAAACACCATCACTGCCATTACAACAAACGCCATCACTACCATTACAACAAACACCATCACTACCATTACAACAAACACCATCACTACCATTACAACAAACACCATCACTACCATTACAACAAACATCATCACTACCATTACAACAAACACCATCACTACCATTACAACAAACACCATCACTACCATTACAACAAACACCATCACTACCATTACAACAAACACCATCACTACCATTACAACAAACACCATCACTACCATTACAACAAACACCATCACTACCATTACAACAAACACCATCACTACCATTACAACAAACGCCATCAATACCATTACAACAAACACCATCACTACCATTACAACAAACACCATCACTATCATTACAACAAACACCATCACTACCATTACAGCAAACACCATCACTACCATTACAACAAACACCATCACTACCATTACAACAAACACCATCACTACCATTACAACAAACACCATCACTACCATTACCACAAACACTATCACTATCATTACAACAAACACCATCACTACCATTACAACAAACACCATCACTACCATTACAACAAACACCATCACTACCATTAAAACAAATACCATCACTACCATTACAACAAACACCATCACTACCATTACAACAAACACCATCACTACCATTACAACAAACATCATCACTACCATTACAACAAACATCATCACTACCATTACAACAAACACCATCACTACCATTACAACAAACATCATCATTACCATTACAACAAACACCATCACTACCATTACAACAAACACCATCACTATCATTACAACAAAAACCATCACTACCATTACAACAAACATCATCACTACCATTACAACAAACATCATCACTACCATTACAACAAACATTATCACTACCATTACAACAAACATCATCACTACCACTACAACAAATACCATCACTACCATTACAACAAACACATCACTACCATTACAACAAACATCATCACTACCATTACAACAAATACCATCACTACCATTACAACAAACATCATCATTACCATTACAACAAACACCATCACTACCATTACAACAAACACCATCACTATCATTACAACAAAAACCATCACTACCATTACAACAAACACCATCACTATCATTACAACAAAAACCATCACTACCATTACAACAAACACCATCACTACCATTACAACAAATACCATCACTACCATTACAACAAACACCATCACTACCATTACAACAAACACCATCACTACCGTTACAACAAACACCATCACTACCATTACAACAAACACCATCACTATCATTACAACAAACACCATCACTACCATTACAACAAACATCATCACTACCATTACAACAAACATCATCACTACCATTACAACAAACACCATCACTACCATTACAACAAACATCATCACTACCATTACAACAAACATCATCACTACCATTACAACAAACACCATCACTACCATTACAACAAACACCATCACTACCATTACAACAAACACCATCACTGCCATTACAACTAACACCATCACTACCATTACAATAAACGCCATCACTACCATTACAACAAACACCATCACTACCATTACAACAAACACCATCACTACCATTACAACAAACACCATCACTACCATTACAACAAACACCATCACTACCATTGCAACAAACACCATCACTACCATTGCAACAAACACCATCACTACTGTTAAGGTTCAGGATTCCCAATTCAGGAAGGGTGTATCCTCCAGTATTACGATGTGGGACGTGTCCCCTTAGTATCGGGGTTAGCTAGGGTTCGACTGCATTATAAATCGAGAGGTTTTATGTGGTGTTACTTGTTAATCTAAACTCTAACTTTCATACCATGCACTGGCACACTACAGAACAACCTGTGTAGATTTAGTTAAACAGACCTGCAGGGTCACAATTTATTACACTAAGTATCCTAACAACGTTGGCTAGATCTAATTATGTGGAATGATAATTATCAGCAGCATCAATTTCATAATCAATAATATGTCATTACAATTCTAGCTCTAAGGTTCCTCTAACATCATTCAACTTCTATGCTCGCTACCTATCTAATCACAATTCCTATATATGTCTAATATATAGACTGCTATTGTATGGTGCTCAATATACTAATATTGTCTCTGGAGACATAAGGTCATCTCAGATATTTAGATTCAAGTTATAGGTCTAAGTCTTGCCCGTCGAAGCGACGTCGGCACAGTTACAGATAATTCAAGGATGGGCTGGTAACTCCCAGCCTCACTCAGACAATTCAAACACAATTTACAATTATGTATCCATACGAAACTACTAAAACTATCTGCAGCTCTAGATGAGATTATGCTGCATACACGTGGGTGGACTCCTCATTCTCCTATGGGAAATATGCGTGCTCCGTTAAACATCACGAGCTTGGTCCGATATTCAACTTACAATTGTTCTGGCCGATTAAAGGCCAGAAACAGTATAGAAAGCGTGGTTCAGTTCAGTTAGACATATGGATCCATAACAAGATCCCCATCAGGGCATGCAGTTAGTTGTACTTGGGCCCATCAAGCCGGGCTCACGCTGACCTCCTCACAGAAAGGCTATTCTGTCTGAAGTGAAGAAAGTAGCACGGACCGTAGGGTCTGCGCTGTATCGCGATTCTTCCGCTAACCTTCATTGGTTAGCCCTTTTACCTAGATTATAATTTATTTGCATACTACTGCTTATCACGGGGTCGAGAACTGCTCTGTCATTCCTAGCTATACATTTATTCTATCTCGCCCCACTTTCTTTCCATCTAAAAGAAAAAATTGTTACAAAACAAACTGCCCACGAGAACAGCTCAAGGACAAATTACGCTAGCCATAATCAACAAGATCGTAAAAAATTAACACACTAACTTCGTGACCTAGCACGGCATTTTTAACTTAATCTGTTCTTGACAACTACCATTACAACAAACACCATCACTACCATTGCAACAAACACCATCACTACCATTACAACAAACACCATCACTGCCATTGCAACAAACACCATCACTACCATTACAACAAACACCATCACTACCATTACAACAAAAACCATCACTACCATTACAACAAACACCATCACTACCATTACAACAAACACCATCACTACCATTACAACAAACATCATAACAACTACTACAACTGAAGCAAGCACCATCATATCACAGAAACCGCCACCATTTGTATCGAGAAACTGTACCATGTTACACCCCCCCCCCCCGCCACCTCCCCCAAACTAATCCCGGTCAGAGTAAATATTTGACCACCGAACCGAGAGGTCAGTCATTATTAACCCTCACCTTCAGCAGTTTATCCTTCAAATGACGATTTATGTCCCCTTGCATGCCAAACCTGCAGTAGTTATCTCCCCTTGCCACATAACCCTGGCCATGCTGGCTGATGGCTGATGGCTGATGGCTGATGCTAAATTTGTTTTCATGATGGAAGTAGATCTACAACGCTTGCTTCTGTACGTCTCGGGGTTTTGAGAGAGAGGGTGGGAGATAGAGAGAGAACGAGAGAGAGAGAAAGAAAGAGAGAGAAAGAGAGAAAGAGATAGATAGAAAGAAAGAGAGAGAGAGAAAGAGGAAGAAAGAGAGAAAACGAGAGAGAGAAGGAAAGAGAAAGAAAGAGTGAAAGAGAGAAAGAGAAAGATAGAGAGAGATAGAGAAAGAAAGAGTGAAAGAGAGAAAGAGAAAGATAGAGAGAGAGAAAGAAAGAGAGAGAGAAAAAGAAAGGGAGAGAGAAAACAAGGAGAGAGAAGAGAGAAGAGAGAGAGAGAGAGAGAGAAGGGAGAGAGAGAGAGAGAGAAGATAGAGAAGCACACTGCATATTTTTGTTCATGTGTGAAGGGAGGGTGTGAGGAAAGAGCACTGTCTTACCACCTGGCAGATACTTGATGGTCAATGAAGGTCTTGGGATAGCGCTGACACTTTGTAGTTACACCACCTTCTATCTATCTATCTATCTATCTATCTATCTATCTATCTATCTATCTATCTATCTATCTATCTATCTATCTATCTATCTATCTATCTATCTATCTATCTATCTATCTATCTATTGATCTGTCTATCTATCTATCTATCTATCTATCTATCTATCTATCTATCTATCTATCTATCTATCTATTGATCTATCTATCTATCTATCTATCGATCTATCTATCTATCTATCTATCTATTGATCTATCTATCTATCTATCTATCGATCTATCTATCTATCTATCTATCTATCTATCTATCTATCTATCTATCTATCTATCTATCTATCTATCTATCTATCTATTGATCTATCTATCTATCTATCTATCTATCTATCTATTGATCTATCTATCTATCTATCCTATCTATCTATCTATCTATCTATCTATCTATCTATCTATCTATCTATCTATCATTATTATTATTATTAATAATGAAGATCAATAACAAAAAACTGCCTACAATCCCCTCTCCCTCCCCTCCCATGTTTATCCCACTAATTCCGTCTGCCCTGACCGGCTCCATACAATTTTTACTGTTCACCAAATTTTTGCCACATTTTCTTCACAGTTTAGTTTTACTTATTGTTTACAGCGTGGTCAGGATTTAGCGTTCCTGTCCAGTTATTGATTTCTCCTGGTTGATGGAAACAAAAGGATGCGGTAATTGTCCATTGGGGTGGGCCGGGGAGTAGGGGGGTGGGGGGAGGGAGATGGAAGGGGGGGGGGGAGGCTTCGGAATGAAAGCATTTTTTCTTTAAGTTTAAACATTTAATTATGGAAGCAGTTCGATGACGTAGAACACACACCGGAATAATATATTACTGACCTTGTTAATTTGCATAGTTTTTAAAAATATGAATCGGCTTAGTAGCAAAACAATCCGACTTCTGCTCAGAGATTGCGTGATCTGCGCTAATAATATACTTGAGTGTATGTCGATCACCAGTGGCTACCCCAACCCCTTTTCGCCTGATTAGTCAATCTGACTACCGCCAATTGATACAAACTGATTAGACCCTCACGCCCCCCGGGTCCATCTGACTATTCCATGTGTTGTCACTTTAAATTCGTGAATACCACACCAAGCTTTGTTTCAGCAAACCTTCACCAATCGCGCTTTTGGTAAACATGTTGTACGGATATACACTTCCTTTAATTATTGTTGTTGTTTTGACAATTTGCTGTAACAAGACTTAAAGTTTTTGTATTCCCTGTTTCAGGTGTGGAAATTTCATTGGATCCGCTGAGCTTCCCGTGTGACGACGGCAACGTTTTCACCTGTGACGAGCACAAATCTCAATGTGTCCCCGAGACGGCGATCTGTGACGGCGCTGTGGATTGTCTGAACGGCCGGGATGAAAGTGTGGAGATTTGTGGTAATTTCTGCTGTGGTTGTGGATGTGGATGGTGATGGTGCTGGATGTCTTTTTCTTCTTGTTGTTGTAGTTGTTGTTTCTCTGGTGATTACATATTGTAAAATCCACAAAGGAAAAAACATCCGTAGCCATACCATAGTAAAATTCATGCTACATCAAAGATGGAATTGAGCAGGATATGTAGGCAGGATGGATGACAATAGATGGACAAAACGCTGCACTGAATGGCAACCAAGGACAGGAAGAAGAACAAGATGACGACCAGGAAGAAGATGCCAGGACGATATTACAAAGAGAGGAGAAACAAAGTGAATGAGGAAAACATCAGACAGAAAAGAATGGAAATTATTATCGGAGGGCTACATCCTGCAGTGGATGGACAACGCCTATGTGAAAGGTGAAAGGTGAAAGCCGTATATTGTGAGACTGAGGCAATTGAGTTTTAAAGTTTGGAAGCCCACAATCCCCCCCCCCCCTCCATCACCTCCCAAATCTTGAAACAGAGAGGGAAATTTTTACTATTACGATGTTTTTCTTTTCAAACTTTGATTCCATGCAGATGCAGCTGGTGAACCAAACGTGTACATAGAATAGACAGAGGCGAAAATGAGACTTTGGTTGACTAGATCTATGGCTGTTTTCTGTGGTGATGTTCACGTGTGAATGTATCGTTGTTGTCAGTGTCACTGATGTATTTGTGTGTTTTTGACTGTTTGACTGCAACTTTTTTTGTTTGTATTTTGGTATACTTCTTTCATCCCATTTGCTGCCCAGTTACAGCTGTAGCAGACACGCTGTCGCCACAGTACGGTGCCGATGGGATTATTTTTCAGGGGGTGGGGGGGGGGGAGGGGGTTGTAGGGATAAGTTTTTTTTTCCTTTTTTTTTCATTTTTACCCTGGCAGCGGCCTTGTTTGGTCTGCTCTTCTCGATTTCTAATTGCCAATTTATCTCCGAATTTTTTTCCTCATCCGAGAAGACTAGGTGCTCGATCCTACCTAACATAGGGTCAGGGACAGGAAAATATGAGAAAAATACCAGAATGCCAACATTCCCGAACAGACCGGTATCATGCTTATTTGATTGTTGTTCACAATAATTTTTAGTTCCCCGGGCTGTTGTTGAGGTTGTATATTGTTGTCAATGTAACCAGACGTGTCATCTCTGGGACCGGTTGGAGGTAAAAGACACTTAGATCTAGTTGTGATCTTAACCTATCAGCACGCCAAGAATGCAGTGATCATTCTATTATTCGGGGTCACATATAGTTTTGTGGGCTTAGTTTTGGCTGCACGCGGTGACATCGCCACAGACAACATTGCAGCATGGTCTACTCACAAGATTTAGTTGCTCAAATAATATATAAGTGTGTAGTAGACATTCGTAGTGGACCCGAAAAAGCTACCCTGAAACACAAGCGATGACATTTGATCAACACAGAGGGAGGGAGTTGGCGTGTCCATCAGCACAGCGGCCCCAGGCCACTAAGGTCAAGAGCCCAGTGACAGCAACGGTCGACAATTCAATTCCAATCATTAACATGACTATAATCGCACGTGCAGCAACAAACGGTCATAAAATATTGTTGGAACAAAATGGAAGCAGGAAGGCCGTTCAAAAGGGATAAGAATCCACGTTATATGGAAGAATCACCAGTTCTGTTCACGTGGTCAGTGACTATTCCCGTCATAAATTTCAAACATGTTTAAACTGGGGCAAATTCTTATCAGCTCAGCCAATCAAATGCCTGGAAATCCTCTGATCAACATCGTTTGTCTGACCAAGCAGCTATTGAAATCAAGTCTCAGAGGAAAGGGGAAGGCACCATGGCAACCGGAAGTGACTGTGAGATCCCATGACCCGATGGTTCCCTCCACAGGAAACGACCAACAAAAGCTGACATGCTGTAGGACTGATGGAGTTGGCAGATTGAAAGATTAGCTGGTCACGTGCCACGCCCAACTACCCACGGCTTGTCTTGGTGTCACTGACGGGGGGAGGTCACTCAACAAACATGGAAATGCGGTCAGTTCGCTTGACTTTTAAACTATCACTGACATTCGAGAATCAGCTGCCATGGCACAGTATTGACATTGACAATAGACCATTCCTTCGTGAATTCCTTGCTCTTTCCCCCTTCCATAAAAACACGAAGGAAATGAAGTTAGAAACTGTCAACTTCCGGGTGTACGTGCAGGTAAGTTGGGGACGTATGACATTTGCCATCTGACAGCTGCTACACAAGGATACAGCGATTTTGTAACCCTCTAGTGCCTGAATGAAAATTGCCAATTTTAAAACTTCTGAAATAATAATGATTTTAATATGAATAACAATGATTTGAAAATCAGATTCTTGCAAAAAAATATTCAACTGGAAAAACTACTTGTTAATAAAATAGGAAAAGTAACTATCAAAGGCAGAAACGTTTGGCTGCAGGTGACTTGTTTCAGATATGCTACACGAGGCGTTGGAGGGTTCAAAAAAATAATTAAAACGTGAAATTTGCTTGGTTAGACATTTGGGAAGTTTAGGCCAAGAAACCTTTGCATTGACACCTGCAATATTTAGGTTAGCATTTTGCCTGCTAGAGGACAAAAGTGTTGATGGTCAAGACAAATGTGTCCTGTGAAGGACACCAAAAGACGCTTAGATGGTCTCCAGAGTTAAGTGCAGAATGTGTCAGTTTAAGACATTGGGCAAGGCAGAATGAGGTCATGTTGTCAGTTTGTCACATGACAGAGGTAAATAGTAAATGCATGTAGAAACCAGGCTTGCTGCACGGGAATACAACTAGTCGTGGTTCGTTGTCGGAATGTTGGGTAATTGATGTGTTCACGTGCTCCAGGGAGCGGGGGAAGGGGTTAGGGGAGTTCCTGGCCCACCATCAGTGCACACTGACCTCCCGAGGCCAACACGTGCATTTGTCTGTACGACCATCCATCATTTTTTATTTTGCCCATTTCCGGTCTGGGCGGCGCTGTGGGAAATATTGCTGTTTTCATGCTGTTTTCAATTTCCAGGGCAGCTAACTCCTGCTTCAACAGTTGGTTTGTTTCCCTGAAGATAGAGAGTTAGGGAGAGAGAGGGAGAGAGAGGGAGAGAGAGAGAGGGAGAGAGCGGGGGGGGGCGAGAGAGGGAGTTCTTATGAGTAACAGTTTCTATTACAACAACTTTTCTACTGGTGCTAAGTCTAAGCGCGTCTTGCCATTTCGTAGCGTGGCAGTCGCGTCCCATTTATCAAAACCAGGCCAATGAATGGAGCTGCACACACATGGGAGACTCAGGCACATGACAGAGTGGACAGGTACATGGAACTAAGACAGGAGTGCAACACGACAGAGTGGACAGGTACATGGAACTAAGACAGGAGTGCAACACGACAGAGTGGACAGGTACATGGAACTAAGACAGGAGTGCAACACGACAGAGTGGACAGGTACATGGAACTAAGACAGGGGTGCAACACGACAGAGTGGACAGGCATATGGAACTAAGACAGGAGTGCATCACGACAGAGTGGACAGGCATATGGAACTAAGTCAGGAATGCAACACGACAGAAAGTCACAGGTGTGCCCCAAGCCTGAAGGACGACATTGATCACCTACCGCGACACCCACTCTCCACCCTACCTCCGCCACTTTGTTATGTCCCTCAATCAAGACCAAACAAACAAACGCATACAACATCATGGCCTACAGCATCGGCATTCGGAACCACACAGAAAAGGTTTGGATTTATTCTTGTGATGAAATTTTTAAAAAATAAATAAAAATGAATAAGCAATATCCGCCTACGCGCTTGACTGAGTGACAAATCGATTCTACATGAAGAAATCGAAAGGCATGAATATTTCTCCTGTCGATTTTCTATAACAAACTGGAATGTCTGCACTTTCTGCCTTGAAATTTGGAAGAAAGGGGCGGCAAGTCTGCAAACACTTCTCAGTTATACACTCAGGGGAAATAATCATAGAAATGATATAAACGCGCGCGCCACTGTAAATAATTGCACCTTACGTTTATTTTTTATGCCTTTCCTTTTGACATCGGCCAAACTTGACGCAAAAACAAAAAAGCATGTAAAAAGAAATGTAGATTTCTTCTATCATCATCATTATTATTATTTAGATGAGACAGGTCAGTTGTCATGGCAACATGGCGCCGATGTCTTCAGCCAGGCGGGAACTTCAGGGTGAGAAGAAGAAGAAAAGTCTGTCAGAACGATTTCCTATGAATGAATCTTGATTTGGGCAGGAATCATCTTTGTACAGATAAATATGGCAGAGTGCACGGAGGGGGTGGAGGAAGTAGACCGGGGGTGGGGCGGGTCACCACGACCTACACAGAGAATCGAGAATGACGTATAAAAAAAAAAGACTTTTGTCTCTCTGTGTTGGTTTTTGCCTGTACGTTTTGCTGGGTTTTCTTCTTTGACTTTTATCGGTGCAGTTTTGCTGTTCTGGTTTTACACTTCTCTTTCTTTGTTGTTTTTTTGTGTATTGTTTATTTATCATAATTCTCAATGTCTTCTCTCTCATTTCCTCTTTTCTATAATTTGACTGCCTCCTCCTTTTCCTCCATCGGCGTTCCATTATTATCTTCTTGTAATGGTTTCTCCTTCTTCAGTTCACTTGTTTTGTTGTTGTTGTCGTTGTTGTTGTAGCTGCTGTTAATGTCGTTGTCATCCTATAGCCAGTGCTAGGAAAGTGCGCTACGTTTTAGTCCTAGTCCTAGTCACAGGTCAGCATTCTGTGTCCGCTACTTTTGTGATCTGAATTTCCTGTCACTGATCCTGTGGTAGGTAGGTCCAGCACCTAGTCTTCTCGGTCATGGACGAAAAATTTGGAGGGGCCGTATGCATGTTGCGTACTCTGAAGATACCTTGGCAATTTGAAATCGAGAAGAGCAGGCCAAACAAAGCTGCTGCCCGGGCAAAATTTAAAAAAACAACCCGAACTAATCACTCTCCCCCACCCCCGCCCCACATGGACTGAAACAAGTTTACAAAATACAAAAATGCAACAGTTACTGCAAGAACGACGGAAAAAAAAAGGAAAAATTCAAATATAAAAAACCGAAATCGAGAGATGCAAATGCCAAGGGCAAAGACACCCCCCCCCCCCCGGCGAAAAAAAAAGACCGCAACACAAAACTTTTGTGATTAGTTATGAGAATGTTCATCATCCTGTACCTGTCTATTTGCAGGCTGCCTCCTCACAGAGTTCCAGTGTAACGCCACAACTTGTATCGACAAGATCAGACGCTGTGACACGCACAAGGACTGTGTGGACGCTCTGGATGAGCAGAACTGTGGTAAGTGACTGTGACATTCTCAGTGAAGGCAAAATCTGATTGGTCGTCTCATATGTTGCTGTAACGCTGTACCGCCCAATGTCTCACATTTGATACGTCACATGATGGCGACAGTTCTATCATTTAGAATACAAGGTATCCGATTGTTACTTTGTTTGGTGATAAATTAATTCTATTACTATCATTATTATTGTTAACATCATTATGCAATGATCTGCCTATTTCAAATAACTATTCAAAGTTTTAGAATTTTGGAAAAGGGCAGGCTAAAGGATTTAATAAGCCATTCTTAGAAATGTACGCAACACCTATGATTTTTATGGTGGTTTCTGCGAACTAGATGTCACAGTGACCTAGACTGGGTGAGAACTGTTACTTGGGCTACTCAGTCATAAATGATCCCCCCATGTCTCTGTGCTGTGTGGAGGAGATCTGACCAGGTCCATACACCAGACAAACAGCCTTTGCCTGTAATTGAATCCACCCTGGTAAATCTCTTGCTCCTTTGCTTCAATTGTCTAACATGACGTGCGTTAACGGAATTGAGCGAAAGTCAGATCGGTGTTTCAACACCTTCGACCTGGCATCGATTGACCACGTAGGTGAACAGCTTGGCCAACATTATAGTCAGGCCGCGATGTCTGGGGAATTGGAGGGCTGAAACTCTGAGATGTGGAAATTTCAAGTTATTGGGCTGCGTTGCTGAGGAATGAACTTTTTTTGTTACTCATTTTTGTTATTGTTAATAAATAATATCATTATAATGATTTTATGGTGGTGGGGTATCGACACCAAAACTACAACCACCATCACAGTAACTTACTTTAACAAATCACACGACAAAATTTGAATTTTCTGCAATAATTTCCGTCCAATGTAGAAAGGGTTGAATTTTGTTACTGGGAACTGTTTCTTGTGTCGTATCAAAAATGTCATGCTCTCTTGGCTGCAACGTTTATCGGCTGTTCGCACATCTCATGTTCGTGACTTCACAATGTGTGTGGTGACTGCAACATAATTGTGCCACAACTTTCTCACTGAGGGAAAACTAACTTGAAGTCATCATGATTTTCGTGGCCTGAGCAGTATCTACAGACTATCTGTAGACAGACCGTACAGTGAGACATGGCCAGGTTGTAACGAGATGACTTGATTTCTCATGGGCCACAGATCGGACTGCCCAAATACCAGCATTCCTTCTTGTCTAGTGAGGGGAGGTTTACTCACTCTTCCCCATATTTCCAAGTGAAAAACAAGGGGGGAAAGAGGGGTTGGGTGGGGGTGATTTAATACTTGAGTTTCAGGAGTCAGTTCCTTATGGCCTGTTTACATTGGTAGGTTTTAGGGATAGAAAAAAAGGAATGTGGGACAGTGTGGGAAGAACTCTCCTGGCTTTCCGTCTTTTGTGTTCCGATTTCTCCCTTCGAAACGCTGTTTGTTTACATTGTTCCGTATTCTGAATGAGGAACGATGCGCATCGTTTGTTTTGGTCAAGTTTCGAAGGGGGAAATCGGAAAACAAAAGACGGAAAGGCCAGGAGAGTTCTTCCCACACAGTCCCCCATTCCTTTTTTCTATTCCTAAAACCTGCCAGTGTGAACACGCCTTTAGATTGAAGAAAGGAGTACTTCAGTGAGCCCAGGCCATTGATCTGTAGAGAATCAAAGCTGTAAGTCTGTACCATACCCGGATTTTGGAAACCAATTGGTCTGTACTGAAATAGACGACAGACACTGCTCACTTGTGAGGACAGACAGACAGACAGACGCCCAAGGTCTGCGTCTTTCCTTTAAGTCTGTCTGTGTGGTCTGACATTCTTGCAGTTTCTGTAGTCATTTATTTATCCTGGGATTGGTTCGGGTCTTTTTGTGTACCGTCGGCTCCAGACTTTACCAGGAATCACGTTCCTGCTGATGGCTTCGTCTGGAAAGTTTGACTGCGTGCGACATTTATCTTTTGGACAATGTTAGGCAAGGAATGTTAGTCTTGATAGGGTGAGTAAGGAAATGTCACCTCGCACTGTGGATCTATTGTTGAGTAGATGGAATCCCTGGTCGCCAAAGGGAAGAATTCAAAGTGGCTAAGGGGCGTGTCTGTAGCACTTTTTCTACATATTTACGATGTCAATTCAACTTTTTATATTGATTCAATTTCAGGTACATGATCTAATAGAAGCTTTGTGTTGGTGGATGGATGCATGGATGGATGATAGATGGATTTATCCATGGACGAATAGGTGGATGGATGGATGGATCGATGGATGAATGGATTGATGAATTTATGGATGGACGAATAGGTGGATGGATGGATTGATGGATGGATGAATTTATGGATTGATGAATAGGTGGATGGATGGATGGACGGATGGATAGATGGATAGATATTCAACAAATCTTTGGTTATGATGACCAAAAAAAAAAAAAAAATCACCTATTTCAGTTAACCACCCCCTCCCCGTCTTCAATATTCTATTTCCAGAGACCTACCAGTGTCCTGTAGCCACACACATTCGATGTGACAACCATTTCTGTATACCACGTGACAAGCAATGCAACTTTGTCGACGACTGTGGAGATAATTCAGACGAGTCAATCTGTCGTAAGTAATGTTTTTTGTTGTCTTAGTATGCTTGAGGCTGTGGGATGGGACAAGTAGGGTGGAACTCTCGCAGATAGCAGTGATAAACTGTGAGGGAGAGGGGAGGCTGGGGGTGTGGGGTTCTCCTGAATTTGTTTGAAAGTATAGATGACATTATTGTGACATGTGTGACATATTTCCGGTAAGTTTTTGATTGGCCACTGGTTTAGCCAGAGTGCTCCCCCCCCCCCCCCAACATACACAGCCCAGGTGGTCATAGTTACCTTATCCGTAGAAGGGGGGGGGAAACGGGGGGAGGGGGGGGGCAAGCATGTTTACACTCTGCCTGGAATGTGGCACTGTTTGGGCTCTAGGCCGGGGTGACCTCACCAAAAGACCCATGATAAGTCTTTCCAAGATTGGTTTTTTGTGTGTGTGTGTGTGTGTGTCGTGTCGTGTCCAGGGACTACGGATGTATTACCATACAGAGTGCAATTCTCCAAGGTCACTACAAAAAAAAACCAGACAGTTTCAAAATTGTCTGGCTGCTATTAGAAATACGTACGTACTCGACGCGTTTTGCATATAAGTACCTATCCCTAACCCCCTCTTTACCCCGTACCCTAAATATTCACGAATCCCCAACCCTGGGCCCTGCGCTTTCAACCAAAAGACTGGAGGAAAACAAAAAGAAACTCTGAAAGAATAATTAGTTAAGGCTGTTGTTAGGAGTATTTCCGGAGGAGCTCTCTAGCTCTGGAGTCGCAAAGGCTTTAAAAATACGAACTCTGATATTACGACAAAGAAGAAAGTAAAGAAAAAATTGAAGGTTTAGTCATAATGACGTAAGCAGCGTTATCTATTTTTTTATTGAACTTATAAAATGTTTGAAACTGTCTGTTTTCTTGCACTAACTCTAACCTCTGTATAGGTTGAACGAACACCACGTCACAAGCTCGCTTTGTTTACTGCCGTCCGCCATTGCATCGGTACGGGATGCGGACAATACCTGCCCTTTGTGCTGTGTTTGGTTGTCGAAATCGAACGTCGGACGAGTCGTTCTCGCTACGGAGTGAATCGCAGAGATATTTATCTAGATCTATATTCCTCTTGAGCAACAAGTAAGCTGTGGAGTTCGATAATGTCCAAAACCAGTGAAGAATAATGTTTGAAAAAGAACCACATTCATTCGACCATCACAAGAAAATCCACTTACCTTGAACCGATTAGATGGTGTAGGCACTCCATTCGAAATAATTAGAAATGTTGGGGTATGTGATATTTGTCAGCTCGGTCAGCTGTAAGCACCATCTGTCCTTTGGCAGCTTGTACAGATCAACGCCGTCTTTGTTTTGTTATATCGTTTTTTTAGCAGCGCGATCTAGCGAGTCTCCACTATGGGACGCGCCATGTTCGTTGATCTTAGAAAACCAGAAAAATGGCTGCCGGGTCAAAGTTCAATTCTAAACGCTTATACCCTATACTTAGGATCGGGTTTGGGAGGGGGGGGGGTACTTTTAGAGTTGTTGGAATTAAGCCAAGTGTAGAATAATGGGTTCTGCAGCAGTCCTGTGTGCTGTAGGACAGCAACTGGGTCACTAAAGTAACGAGGCGTGTCGTGTATGCCGAAAGATAATGTAAATGACAATGATATAGGTGATATTGATGTTGAGGAAGAGATACACAACGCTAAATATTATTGTCAAAGTTATTTAGAGTCGATTTGCCATCAGTGTTACTCCTGTGAAGAAACTTCGGCTCTTTAAATTCAGCATGGGGGTGCGTCAATAGAAACGGTAGGACGAGGCTTCTTCTCTCTACAAGTTGGGAGAAAAAAAAGACAACTTTTCTGTTATTGGATTTTTACAGGCATCAGCCGAGACTGTACTATCCTAGTCCTAACCCTAACCCTTATTCATAGGAACAACTGCAGATACCAAAATCTCACAGGGCCGACTGTCCCTGCCTAAGCCGTTCAATTTGACATATAGCCAGTGTACTTTCTACCCTCTGTGTTCCAGAGAGACGGCCATGTTATGCGACAGAATTTCGCTGTAACAACTCGCAGTGTTTGGGTATGGCCTCACTGTGTGATGGTACCAAGGACTGTGTGGATGGCAGTGATGAGGATGAGGCTCAATGTGGTGAGTTGACCTACCGGGGAGGGGGAGGGGGGGAGGAGGTCTTACTCTGGGTGTGTTGTTGTTGTTGTTGTTGTTGTTGTTGTTGTTGTTGTTGTTGTTGTTGTTGTCGCTGCCGTCATTGCTGCTGTTGTTTTTGATGAAATATTCATTGTCATCATCATCATTATTATTGGTATCAGCATCAGTACTTTCATCGTCATCATTGTTATCACTATCAACATCAACGTCAGCACTTTTGTCACCATCATCATCTTCATCATCATCTTCATCATCATCTTCATCATCATCATCTTCATCATCATCTTCATCATCATCTTCATCATCATCTTCATCATCATCTTCATCATCATTACCATCATCATCTTCATCATCATTACCATCATCATCTTCATCATCATCAGCACCATAAACTGCAACATAGAGTTGGAGGAGGAGGCAATAGTTCAAAAAAAGATGCTCCAACGTGTATCTCTGTGTGTGTGTGTGTGTTTGTGTGGGTGAGTGAGTGCGGTCACTTGCAGGTGAGAAAATTCTAGACATCAGTACTGTGTCCTTACCCATTTCTCCACCCCACCCCCCCACCCCCCCAACGCCCACCCCCACCCATATTTGAACGCTAAGGATCTCGGACTTTGCGTTAGACGGCAGCAGAAAATGCGTCACCTGACGCCGTCAAGAATACCCCGCACCTGTCATGTGACACTCCCAGACGGAATAATTTCCGAAGTCCGGAAGAAAAATGTCCACCTGTGTCCAGCTAAATGATATGACTGGACTATCACAGAACTAAGCCTGTCACTTATACATGCCACGTGTTGTCTACCGACAGGGCAGTCTGTACTGTGTACAGTGGTGGTCTCATCTCCAGTGACAGGTCTGGTTTTATTATGCCTATGAGTAGTGATCACATTTCCACTTTTCTTTCTTTCTGTTCTTTCTCTCTTTCTTTCTGCCTTGCTTTCTTCTCTTTCTTTCTTTGTATCTGTCTGTTTTCCTTTTTTTCCTCTCTTTTTTTTTCTGTATTTATTTATTCATTTATTCGTTTATTTTGTCTTTTATTGAGCAAACTGGGTTCAGAAAGGTTTGTCTATGATGTAGATCATTGGCTGAGAGAAATGACACGGAATCATCCTGTTTCCTCTTATGTACACGCTCCAAAGGTTATGTCCGTTTCCGACAGAAATGGAGTTACACCATTCTTTTTTTATCATGGGTACAATTACTGAGCTTACAATAGAGAACAAAGAGAGAGCAGCGAGAAATGTTGAAGACAATGACCGGCTGTTTGTCTGCGAGTCAATAATGATAGGTTAGAAATTTCTATTAATAAACAAACGGGATTTTTTCAGAGGAATAGTGCAGAATAAACCACAGTCAGATAAATTTCTGACTTTGTAATATCATTTAGGAATCGGTATTGGTAGGACTTTGAGAATTGGTAACTACAGGGAATCATCAACTTTTTTTTTTCGGTTGAGTGATTTTCATGTTGAAACTAGATCTAGTCACACGTAGACCGATCTTTAATTCCGGCACTTTGTTAAAAGGCTATCTTTAAAAATTTACACCAAACATATTTGGGACGATTGAAAGACTAAAACAAGAGAATTCCATATGGGATGATTAATTTGAAGGTTCATTATCAAGAATAATGTTGATGTTAGATTGCTGAAAATCAGAAATTTTGAGCTTATGAAATGATATGTGTAAAATCCACCACTATGACAAGGATAGACTGAAAATTAAAATGGACCTGGAGTGACAAACTCAGCAGTAGTTGTTATATTTGTTGCCAGTATTGTGAGGAAATCTGAAATAGTCAACTTTTACAGTTATGAAGTATGTTCATTATACTTGTTTACGTTTTATCAGTTATGTCATATCACACTGACATATTTGTCAAGGGACGTAAATGATTAGAGATTTCACTTTAAACAAACTCTATCCAAGTTCTAAAACTCCGTTTAAGACGGTCGCCTTCCTACCAAACAATCTACAGACCCTTTTCACTTCCGCGTTACGGTTGTTTGCCGAGAGCCGCACGGCTTCGAAAAGCACCGTGTAGGGCAAAAACCTCAACTTGCCTTAGTGATGGTATCTGAATATGTGCACAGTCTAAGCAAAGATGCATTTTTATGCCAGAACCAGCACGTAATGGGTTGTACAGTTGGGTGCCTAACAAGAGGATGGCATCGTTCGACCATTGTCCACCGATTCCGCCCTACAGGTGGGGCACGCCCCCATTTTGTTTGCAAATCACGTGATATGGAAGACGGTAAATGAAAAGGGTCCATAAAGTGATGGAGGAGAAACAAGTCAATTTCTCTTTGAAGGAAACGCTTTTCCTCTTGAGTCATCAGTGTAAAGAACGACTCCACATTTTCATCTTCAGACACATTTATATACATGACTTTCTCGCCATCGATGTCTTAACATAATAATTTTACAGTCTCTGTAGACAGAGCGCTTGTCTGTGTGCGCGTTACCTATCTCGTTACAATCCTGAACAGTCCAGATCGACCAGTCACCTTTCAACACTGGAACGTTTTGTCTTCTAGAGAAAACATCTGTAACACCAACGACTGGAAAGCTAAGTTCAGTCAAAAATAACGTCTCTGAACATTTGTAGAGAGCGGTTTTCCAAAACTGGCTTAGTCAAATTTTGCATCAGTTATGGCCCTTTTCGGATAGCCATTCAAAATTAATGTAAGACGCGGTGTAAGTGCTCAATTAATACTTGCTATGTCCCGTCTTTATCCCGGTTTTGGAAAGACGCTCTGAACATTTATTGTGGTAGTGTAGGCCTAGCTGTCACGGCCGGGATCGGGTAGGAAAACCTAACTTTGATCAGATTTGTTAGTTTGACTTTCATCACCAAACATTGTGATGTATCCCCGACCCACGGGGCACGGCAGCTGAGCATGTCCTCTTTGCAAAGGTTAGTTGTTTGTGTGTGTGTGTGTGTGTGTGTGTTTTGGTACTGAGCACAAATAGAGGTACACAAATTGTGTGACGTCAAGCGATATAACCAACTAATACTGTATTGTCTCACAGGGCGGTGTTTCTTTCTCGCAGATGTTTTATCTCTACACTCTGGTTGGTCCAATAGAATGTTAAATTGTAATCGAGCCTATGGTCGAGGGTCAGCCACATGCTAATAATTATAATTTTTTTCCTGTTTACTGTTTTCGTTGCTTGGTGGGGTTTATTTAGACTTTTTTTTGTGTATTTTGTTTCAAACTGCTCGGAATGTCCAGCGAGTATTTCAAAAACCATGGAAACATCAGCAGTTCCATGAGACTTTTTGTAACGATACTTCGTACATTTTGCTTGACTGCATCCCAGACGTTTTGACTTGATCATTTCCCCACTGGGGATAACAGTTTTGAATATCCCATTGATTTTGAGACACTTAATCATCGAAGACGTTGATTGAAATTGGAAACGCACCCAGACCAGTTTCCTGTGCATCATCTAGAAGGTTCTTATTCAGGCTGTCTATAGACTGTGGAAAAAGTCGGAAGTGATAATATTCTTTGTTCGTGGTTTCTGCAATTTGCAATGATGACAATGACCGCTTTGTGGAGACAAGTGTACCAAATGAAGAGTTCCTCAACTTTTTGGAACGTCTGGTAAATGCCAAGTACCACTTTATTATGTGATGAGGAAATTCATTTCTCTGTTGTTTGCGTCTAAGATCTTCAATTGGTCATGGGGAGGGGGGGGGGGGGGAGGGGGAACTTTGCCCCTTTTTGTCAAAGTTAGTATCCACTGATTATTACATAATTATTTTGTGTATCGAATAAGCTAAAGTGGGGCGGGGAGTGAGGGCTGCAAATTAAAATAAAATCAATACGACATTTCCTGAACAAATCCCTGGATGGATGGATGGATGGATGAATGGATGGATAGACAGACAGACAGACAGATAGATAGATAGATAGATAGATAGATAGGTAGATGGATAGATAAACAGACAGACAGACAGACAAACAGATAGATAGATAGATAGATATATAGATAGATAGATAGATAGATAGATAGATAGATAGATAGATAGATAGATAGATAGATAGATAGATAGATAGATAGATAGATAGATAGATAGATAGATAGATAGATAGATAGATAGACAGACAGATAGACAGACAGATAGACAGACAGATAGACAGACAGATAGACAGACAGATAGACAGATAGATAGACAGACAGATAGACAGATAGATAGATAGATAGATAGATAGATAGATAGATAGATAGATAGATAGATAGATAGATAGATAGATAGATAGATAGATAGATAGATAGATAGATAGATAGATAGATAGATCAATTGTCTTTTTATCAGGGGTACCCCATGTTACTTTGTTTTCGAACCTGCCTTTGCAATCTCCAGCCTTATGTTTCCAGTGTCTCCACCCCCACCCCCCTCCCCCACCCACCCACCCACTCGGAATTTGATGCATTTCGCTTAAAGATCAATTTCTGTAGCTAGTGTCCAATCTGATTTTGCTCACGTTAAAGCCCTAACGAGAGGACCTGGATGAGAATTTTGTCTATGAACGCGTGAGTCTGGCTAGCCAGAGTACAGTTTTATCACCTTCGGTTTGAAGAGCCTATGGTGGCGTTCAGACTTTGGAATCTTTCACAATCCATTCATAATTTGTATGGGAGAGGTCATGGTGACTTGGCCTGGTGTGAGACCGCCCATTCAATTAGAGACATTTAGAGGCAGAAACCTTACCAGAGATTGGACGTTTGTAAATTACAGTGGATTGGTAATTGGGGAGAGACGGGGAAGGGGGGGGGTGGGTAGGGGTGGGGGGAGGGGGGGGTGAGACAGATTGTCAGAGAGAGAGATCTATTAAGAGGTTGGGAGGAGGAAATGTCAAGTTGCACGGTGAGTGGAGGATGGAGGGGCGGGGGGGGGGGAGATTTGGAGAGAGAAAGAGATAGATAGACAGACAGACAGACAGACAGACGGACAGACGGACGAATGGAGGAGGGACGGACGGACAGGCGGACGGAAGGCTAGACGAACAGACGAACAGACGAACAGACGAACAGACGAACAGACGAACAGACGAACAGACGAACAGACGAACAGACGAACAGACGGACGTACGGACGGACGGACGGACAGACGGATGGATAGATAGATAGATAGATATATAGATAGACAGATAGATAAATAGATCGATTGATAGATAGATAGATAGATAGATCGATAGGTAGATAGATGGATAGATAGATAGATAGAGAGAAAGAGAGAAAGAGAGAGAGAGAGAGAGAGAGCTGTAGAGGGATATAGAGAGAGAAACGAAGAGAGAATGGCAGACAAGGAGAAAGAAACATCAGGGAAATCTTGAATTATGACAGAAAACAGAACACAAACAGTTAGAGAAATCAGATCTGGTTTGTCAAGGTAAATGTATCACAGCATGTTTGAGCAGCCTGGTCGTGGGGTAGTGGACAAGGAATATGTGTGGTGAGACCCTGGTTGGGCAAAACGGGGTAACTAAAGGATATCCATTCACTTAGAACTTGTCCAAGTCGTCTGGTGTGACTCTGGATCTTTGACGGAATTTCTCTCTCTCTCTCTCCCTCTCTCTCTCTGCATTTATCTCTCTCCCTCTTTCTCTTTCTCTCTCGGTATCTCTTTCTCTCTCGCCCTTGCCTCGCCCTCTCTCTTTCTCTCTGTTGCTCTCTCTCTCTTTTTTGCTCCCTCTCTCTGTCTCTGACTCTCTTTCTCTCTCTCTCTCTGTCTGTCTGTCTGTCTCTCTCTCTATGAATATCCTTGCCTCGCCCTCTCTCTCTCTCTCGATCCCTGTCTCTGTGTGTCTTTCTCTCGCTCTCTCTTTCTCTCTCTCTCTGTATATCCTTGTCTCTCTCTCTTTCTCGCGCCTTCTCTTGCTCCCTTCTCTCTGTCCCTCTCTCTATGTCTTTCTCTCTTCCTCTCTCTCGCTCTCTCTCTTCTCTCTCTCTCTCTCTCTTGGTCTCTCTCTCTCTTTCTCTGTCTCTACCCTCTCTCTTTCTTTATCTATCTGTCCTGTATGATGACTTAAGATGTCCTCGTAGAAACATCCAGCAAAGGACCTGAGGACAAAGTCCTAGTATTGCTACAATAACACACAATATTACCGGACAGGAGGAAATCGGGAGAACATCTGGGGAAACAGACGGGCGGACACGCGATAGTCCACACACACGACACTTTCTGTAGCTGTACTATTTGAACAAGCAAGTCTGAAGGAACGCCAGGGGGCGCTATGGCCGGCCTTGCACTGCCAGATCATTTTGTGCTGGGAGGAGCCAGGACCAGAGTTGCCTCTTTGGCCAAAAAGAATATTGATCATTTTCTTTACAACCCTCCGCAAAATTAGATTCAAGTAAACATCATTTGTAGTCTTAATGGTCCACACCAGAAAATGTCCGCCTTTCAGACTAGGACCGCACAAAAAAGGGGGATGGGTGGCGGTGGCGGTGGCGGTGGCGAGCTGCCAAAGAAATTTTGTCCTATTTCCACAAAGTGACTGAAAGACGAAGTTGACATAGAAAGTCTGGCTGAAGTCATGAAATGTGACTGAGGGTAAAGAAAATGACGATGACTCACTTTTTCTTCTTTCTCATACTTCTTCATGTGTGCACTAGCATCTCTGTACGTCACTCCGCCTGTCTGTCCGTCTGTCTGTTTGTCTGCCTGTCTGACTGTCTGCCCCTCTTTTTTTTTCTCCGTCTCAGCTACAACTTTTCTTTTTACTATTTACTTGTTGAGCACACCGTTAACTTGGCTACAGACAACAAACCATCCCATCCCCTAACAATGTGTACACCCATCGGAATGGGATATAAATTGTACCATTGCAGAGAAATCGTGACGTCTTTCACAGACTTAGAGCAAGGCGGAGGCAGGTGAAGATGAGAAGGAAGATGGGCAGAAGGATAAGAATATGTTAGTTTTGTGCGATCTCCCTGAATCACACCAAATCGCCCTCCCCCATTACTTCTCACCATTCACATCACCTCCCACCAATCCTATTCCTAACTTCTCTCCTCCCCCCCCCCCTCCTCCCCCACCACGGGCCGAATCCTATGCTCACCACAGGCCCTTCCATGTTCTTGACCGCGCGTGATATAAAAGGCCGGGCGTTCATTGAAAACGGTGATTGTACACGATATAGATTAAGCGTCACTAACGTGCCACATTGACCTCAGTACAAAGATCAGCTTGACTGTACCAGCCAGGGATAGTTCAGCTTGGGACCTTCTCAGTTATTGCACACGCTTATTAGCTGCAGTTAGCTGGACGACACAGAATGGACGCCTCAGTGTGAATACAGGATTTGTCCCTGGACCTTTGTGTCCGCGGTCTGAGACGTTGACAATTGAAGTGTCCGTCACTGGTGTTGATTGGTTGGCCCAGGTTTCTAGCCTCTCCTGGACCAATTAAAGTGACCTTGCCAGAGTGGAAACCAAATACTGACAATACACCAGACTTTCTCTCTGTCTGTGTGTCTCTCTCTGTCTCTTTTTGTCTGTCTGTGTGTGTCTCTCTGTCTCTATTTGTCTGTCTGTGTGTGTCTCTCTGTCTTTCTCGCTCGTCTGTGTTTGTTGTGTGTGAGTGTGTCTCTCCTTCTCTCTCTCTTCCACTCCCTCTCTCGACCTCTCTCTGCTGTCTTTCTCCCTCTTTCTCTTCCTTTCCCTCTCTCTCTTCCTCTCTCTCTCCCTCTCTCTCCCTCTGACTCGCTGAAGAGAAGAGTAAACACATGTTATGCGTATTTCCTATGAATCAGTAGGAATGTGCTCGTCTCTAGTCACATGCTGGTGTGTTTTTTTTTCTGCTTTTTTTAAAACTTCATAAATTAACTCAATTGTGAATGTACACTGGACACAGCTGGATATCTCAAATGTCAAAACGTCCTTTTTTCTTGTTAGTGCTGATGTCGATGATGATGATGATGATAATGATTGTGATGATGATGACGATGATGTGATGACGTTTCAGCTCAACGAAGTTTGGATTTGTACCGATAATGCCAAGAATAAGAATTCATCTCTTGCCTAACTGGCTCGGGGTCAAACAGCAGTCTGGAATAAAATGTGTTTGTCTCTAAATAAAATAATAAACATTGAACATTCCCAAACTGCCTCAGCTGGAAGTCTGCGGGTTAAGGGAGGTAAGCATGAAAATCGACCCCGACGAGTTCAACGATAGGACTTACCTACCTTTCACGTTCCTGCATGAAATTTGACGTACGAGAATTCAATTTTTACGAGTAAACCTTTCGCGCAGTACAAGAGATTTATCCCAGCATAAACTGTGGTTGATGTAGTTTGTCCTTATCGTCAGCATCGTCATTGTGACGTCTCGACTTCTTTTTCTTCTTTCTGTACTTATTCCTTTCCTTCTCCGTGCGCTGCTTCTTATTTGTCTTTCTACCTCAATAATTCAACTCTTTTTTCTTCCATTTCCTGGTCCCAGCACTGCCGTATCCCAGCTCCACGTCTGAGACAATCGCCTGTCAAAGTTCTGTAATTCAAGTTTACAATGTCTTAAACGTGTTAACGCTTTAATCTTCTAATTTTACTCTCAGTCAGAAGTGAAGTAAAAACGTTCATGATGTCTCGACTTTAGTCCTTGTGTGTTCCAACTTCTCTATTTTCGCCACCGAGAAATTCCACGTTAAAGATTATTTTGCAGCTTTAGTATCATAATAAAAGATTTAGAATAAAATGGAACTGTGAAACAGCTTGATAAGTGCGACAGCGCACTTTAAACAAGTGTCAACGTGTGCATTTTGTCACAAATCCCAGACTGGGAGATGTAATAATTATAACAGGACAACAATCACGAACGAACACGGATAACACTTAACAGAACAACCCATCAGACTCACACATTTATTATACATAAAGATAAAGATAGAAGTGCAATTACATACATTATATTATTGAATCTAACTACCGTCCAACGGCCTTATTCCCACATGCACTCTTCCTCGGGTCCACAACCCGGTAATTACTTTCTAAAGACACTTCGGCTTCAGCCTCTCCTCTCAATGTCTTAATAGCACAATATTTCACTTGCACCGCAGTCTCTCAATAGCACCTTCCTAGTACAATAACACCTTAGCATTCCAATAGCACCTCAACATGGCAATAGCACATTAATAATTCAATTCACATGAGTATTTCAATAGCACAGTAGTACATCAATATCACAGTAGTACATCTTAAGAGCACATTAACAATTCTATACACAGCCCTGTCTGTGGCCAGACTGCCACGACTCATGCGCTTCTACTGTCCTGCACGACAGCTTCACTCCACTGGCCTATGCGTAGCCTTCGGCCCTATGCTGGCCTATCCCCTGTGCTCACCGTGGGTGGCGTCTCGGCCCGACCCCGGCACCTACAAGAAGAACATTACATTGGTATAATACCATACCATTTCTAACCACTTCACCCCTCATTACAAACCATGAAGCGTACACACACTAGTCCACCTTTCACTCACCACACATCTTACGTAACACACCTCCACCGTACCACACAGCACTCACTCTCGCTACGAATCCATGAACCTAACTTACATCTATCGCTCATGGCGCACATTTCTATACACAGTAATCACTGACTTCCACATTCCTCACATATACTTATTTACATCATGGTCATAGGCGAATATAATACATCAATCATCATAATTATAAATCACAGTTCAACCTACCAGTCATCACTGGAAAACACACAACAATCTCCCGACTGCTCTGATCTCACGTCTGTCCCCTGGGACCTCTTAACTTGCAGTGATTGTCAGTACAGCGCTCTCGCCTCATGCCGACCCCCCAACTCACAACATTTCACGCTTTAACGTTAACTAACAGAAGTCAATATAGGTGAGCAGCCTCACTATCCCGTGAGTCAATCCCTCACTTCCATGCCCCCGTAATCCTTGAATCCCGCTCACTCCACTCGTGACACATTTGTTGTATCCATTCTACATGATACTAAAAGATTTCTAGTGTGTCGGAAGATGGAGATAGAACAAACAAGAACTCAGGTCGAGATTAGTCAAGGAATGACAGAACACGCGATCTTTTGCCAGTATGGCCGTACCAAAATTTGTTATAAAAAGTGGAGATGAAATAAATGAATGCTGAGGCAACAGTTTGTTATGGCCAGAGTTCTCTGACATGTTTTTTCTCTTCCCCTTTTTTCTTCCATTCTCTTTCTGTCTGTCTCTCATGTCGTGAAAGGGAGATTAATACATAACCGTTAGAGCTAACATCAATTTCCGGGACTTTTTTGGTTCATTAACAGAACGAGAATATTGCGTGTGGGCAGAAAAAACCCAAAACTTGATGAATGTTTTGACTGTCCACATCATGTCTTGGACATATCGCAGCGTATTTGCCTTAATCATTATTGTCTGCGACATTTTGCCGCTTTTGAGGTTTATCATGAAAGTGGTTCTGTTTCACACCTAATTTTATTAATGTATAAGTGTATTTTTCTTGGGCATTTTTATGCAAATTTCATTTTGAAACATTGAACAAAACCCTGATCTTACACAACTCTTCAAACTTTCAATCCTCATTTTCTCGAAAAGGCAAAAAATGCACATACAGCGATATGGAAAATCCACGACCATATATCAACTGTAAACTATATTTTTCTATCGCTGTTCCAATTTGTATCCCCAGCTAAACATTTCCGGTGTCCCATCGGCTACTTCATCCCGGACTTCCACAGATGTGACGGTTGGGTGGACTGTATGCTCAGCCACGGAGACGAACTGAACTGTTGTAAGTTGTTGTAGTGACCGCCCACCTCCAGTTTATTGACCTGGATTGATTGCAACACCACAAGGTTCTGGGAGAGGTTGGGGGTCTTCGTTTTGGGACATTCGCTGCTGTTGGTTTTTACAGCTCACTTTTCGTTTCAATTGTTGTCTATCTCAGCTCTGTTTTCTTGTTTCGTCGTTCTGTCTTCTGCCAAAAATCTTCCGTTTCTCTCTTCTTCTTCTTCTTCTTCTTCTTCTTCTTCTTCTTCTTCTTCTTCTTCTTCTTCTTCTTCTTCTTCTTCTTCTTGTTTCTTCTTCTTCTTCTTCTTCTTCTTCTTCTTCTTGTTTCTTCTTCTTCTTCTTCTTGTTTCTTCTTCTTCTTCTTCTTCTTCTTCTTCTTCTTGTTTCTTCTTCTTCTTCTTCTTCTTCTTCTTCTTCTTCTTCTTCTTCTTCTTGTTTCTTCTTCTTCTTCTTCTTGTTCTTCTTCTTCTTCTTCTTCTTCTTCTTCTTCTTCTTCTTCTTCTTCTTCTTGTTTCTTCTTCTTCTTCTTCTTGTTTCTTCTTCTTCTTCTTCTTCTTCTTCTTCTTCTTCTTGTTTCTTCTTCTTCTTCTTCTTGTTTCTTCTTCTTCTTCTTCTTCTTCTTCTTCTTGTTTCTTCTTCTTCTTCTTCTTCTTCTTCTTCTTCTTGTTTCTTCTTCTTCTTCTTCTTCTTCTTCTTCTTCTTCTTCTTCTTCTTCTTCTTCTTCTTCTTGTTTCTTCTTCTTCTTCTTCTTGTTTCTTCTTCTTCTTCTTCTTCTTCTTCTTCTTCTTCTTCTTCTTCTTGTTTCTTCTTCTTCTTCTTCTTCTTCTTCTTCTTCTTCTTCTTCTTCTTCTTCTTCTTCTTCTTGTTTCTTCTTCTTCTTCTTCTTCTTGTTTCTTCTTCTTCTTCTTCTTGTTTCTTCTTCTTCTTCTTCTTCTTCTTCTTCTTCTTCTTCTTGTTTCTTCTTCTTCTTCTTCTTCTTCTTGTTTCTTCTTCTTCTTCTTCTTGTTTCTTCTTCTTCTTCTTCTTCTTCTTCTTCTTGTTTCTTCTTCTTCTTCTTCTTCTTCTTCTTCTTCTTGTTCTTCTTCTTCTTCTTCTTCTTCTTCTTCTTCTTCTTCTTGTTTCTTCTTCTTCTTCTTCTTGTTTCTTCTTCTTCTTCTTCTTCTTCTTGTTTCTTCTTCTTCTTCTTCTTGTTTCTTCTTCTTCTTCTTCTTCTTCTTGTTTCTTCTTCTTCTTCTTCTTGTTTCTTCTTCTTCTTCTTCTTCTTCTTCTTGTTTCTTCTTCTTCTTCTTCTTCTTCTTCTTCTTGTTTCTTCTTCTTCTTCTTCTTCTTCTTCTTCTTCTTCTTCTTCTTCTTCTTCTTCTTCTTCTTCTTCTTCTTCTTCTTCTTCTTCTTCTTCTTCTTCTTCTTCTTCTTCTTCTTCTTGTTTCTTCTTCTTCTTCTTCTTCTTGTTTCTTCTTCTTCTTCTTCTTGTTTCTTCTTCTTCTTCTTCTTCTTCTTCTTCTTCTTCTTCTTGTTTCTTCTTCTTCTTCTTCTTGTTTCTTTCTTCTTCTTCTTCTTCTTCTTCTTGTTTCTTCTTCTTCTTCTTCTTCTTCTTCTTCTTGTTTCTTCTTCTTCTTCTTCTTCTTCTTCT